>OX422209.1:747664987-747824712 GCA_949130495.1 Sambucus nigra | reverse complement strand
CCGAACGGTAAGTCAGAATAGCGCATGAGGAAAACTGTTGGAAAGATTATTTAGTGCCCTTCAAAGATTCATTTAGTCTCATTTAAGCTGAAGAGTTGACTTTGGTCAAACAGAGCCCGAGAGTGCCTGATGGCCTCCAGATCTATTTTTGAGGAAAAAATGGATCATTCGTTCGAAATGGTTATGCCATTTCATGCACGGGGTGGACCCCTAGAAAGGGGTTTCAATGCCCTTCGAAGATTTAATAGGCTTTTTCCCTGGTCATGAAGTTTATTAGGGGAAAATTGGGGCCCGAGAGCCCCGATGGCCTTTAGATCGATTTTTGATAGTCAAATGGTCCATTTTTCTTAATGGTTATGCCGTTTTGCGTGTGGGGTGGACCATTGGAAAGGGAATTCAGTTCCCTTTGAAGATTTAAAGAGATTTTTCCCTGATAATGAAGTGGACCGGTGTCAAATGGGGAGAGGGGGCGCTCGGTGGCCTCTAGATCGGTATTCGAAGTATGACCTAGGGTTTGTAGTGAAATGGGGAGGTGCTGGGGTTCCAAGGAGAGACTTAAGGGGTCCTAGAATGTGGTGTCTAGAACTATATATGCTATTTTTCGTCTAGCTTAACAACTTCTTCATTTCTTATTTGGATACTTATTATTTATACCTGTTTAGGTAGTTGATGCCCATTTTGTTAATTTCTCTATTAGTTTGGTTACCAATGCTAGTTGCACCCAATTTATTACCTACTCAATTTCTAGTTAACAAACTCAATTCCATTTATCAACAGTAGCACCCATTTATTTAACTGCTCAATTTCCAGTTAACAAACTCAATTTTATTTATCAACACTCAACAATGCACTGCCAGTTGGTGGCTTTCTTAATAGGGAGATGGTTTGTTAACTGCTCAATTTCGTGCTAATCGTGTTAGTTTGTACAAAAATTAGGTTAATTTGAAAAATCATGTTTATCTTCTCGTGTCATCTTTTTACGTGATTCGTGTTCGTGGTGCTTAAAAAACACAACTTCGTGCCGTGTTCACTAATTCATTATCGTATCGTGTCATGTTAGGCAAAAACACGACTCAATAACATGATTTTCCACCTCTAGGGATAACTCCTCCAAGTCAAATGGTATCTTGATCATCGCGCTCTCTCCCCAAAGAAGTAGCCTCAGAGTCAGAGGAAGGCAAAACTAAAAAGCCCGAAGAGGATGATGACTTAGAGGGATATGGTGAATACCAAAGGAAGAAAATGAAGCTATGTTTTCTATATTCGTAATAGTCCCAAAAGAAGAGTCTAGGTTGATAATATTCGTGGAGCGATAAATCTCCACACCAGTAGTAATGTTATCCATGACTGCCCCAAAGGAGTCCTCATCCCTTCTCATGGTATTACTGTCGACGAGCAATAGCTAGGACGACATGGAAAAGTCAGCCTAACGTAATGGGATTCAAATCCACTTTACTAAGAGGACGAGATTAACCTTTTGTATGAGTATTCTGGAGGTTAATGACTGATAAGGGGGTTAACCAAAAATACATAGAGGCTAGACTCTCTGCATAACGGGCTTTTCTAGAAAAATCATCACTAAATTCTATGTAAAAATATCAAATGGATTTGGAATTCACAAATTCAAAAAACCTAATATACACTACAAGTTTAAAGATCAAACAATGATAAAGTTGAAAAACTAATGCCAGAACAGTGATGAACAAATCCCTAAATGTACCAAATGATTTTAATTGTGCGTGATAAACATTATAAACTTCAAATCACTATCGGAAAGAGATCTAGGTATGAAAAATCTTATCGACACAAGAATGAACAAGCGAAGAGCTAAGAACAGGTTGAAGGAACTTATAATCCTAGAGAGATAAATTTTTTTATGAGAGTACAAATTTAAGGCGGTAAAAAAATAATGAAGATTACGCCTCATATAGGGAAAATATGGGTTGGTCCACACGTGCTAAGTCCCAACATTAGGAAATGCAAATAACATAAGACATATATGAATAATTAAGGGATATTCCCCTATAAATCACCATTGATCATCAACATTTGATTTTAGGGAACTCGCTCCATTATTATTAACCAGAATGGGGTCGGCCTCAATAATTCATAGCTCTCATTTGTCATTCGACCAACAAGGGGTTAGATTCAACATTTCATTGACCCACTTGTGCTTCGTCCAATATAGGTTCAACTTTAACATTACCTCTTGTGCTTCGGCCAGTAGGGGGTCAATTTTAACATTAATAGTCTTTTTTGTCCCTTGATCTAAGAGGGTTTGACCTCAACTTTTGGTTCCATCATTTAACATTTAGCTCAGCATTTAATAGGCTATTGTGTGCCTCAGCCTAAGTGGGTTCGACCTTAACTTTTAGTTCCTTCATTTAACATTCAGACTCAATATTTAATAAGCTCTTTTGAGTCTCGACCTAAGTGGGTTTGATCTCCACATTTAGTGGACTCATTTAACATCCAGAATCAATATTTAATAGTCTCTTTTGTGCCTTGGCCTAAATGGGTTTGACCTTAATTTTTTATTCCCTCATTTAACATAAGGCCTCAACATTTAATAGATAGTCTTGTGCCTAAGACAAAGTGGGTTCAACCTCAACTTTTGGTGCTCTCATTTAACATTCAACCTCAACATTTAATGATCTCTCTTGAGACTTGGCCCAAGTAGGGTTCGTTCTCAACTTTTGGTGCCCTCATTTAACATTAGGCCTCAACATTTGATAAGCTCTCTTAAGACTCGGACTAAGTGAGTTCAACCTCAATATCTAATAGGCTCTCTTGAGACTCGACCTAAGTGGGTTCGACCTCAATGTTTGGTTCCCTCCTTTAACATATTAGTCTCATCAACTAGTAAACTCAATTGACTATCGACTCAAATTCTCCTATACATTGTGGACATTTTGGAAACCTCAGCCTAAAATTGTCGACCTTATACCTTATGTCTCCGACCCTCGGCATCACAGGGTCAGCCAAATTACACGAGATAACTAAGATCGCACAAAATTCACCATAATGGGTATTTCTATCATTACATGCCTATACAAGTGGGTGCACGTTAAGAGAATGGTCACACATTCTCTGCAACTTCTAGATGTACATGTGTCAAAAATCAAGAGGAGCATTTCAATATGCATTCTCCATTTGACTTGAACATTCAAAATTATTCCATAATTTAAAGTCATTGTAAATAATTACTATTACTCTATCAAAACACTCTCTAGTGAGATAAAGTAAACTCGTAACCTTTAAAACACATTTTATATAGTGAGAAATGAGTTATGCCAAAGTGTATGTAGGCAAATTGGTTGAACCACTCTAAATCCTTTGTGTTGGTCTTTTCTCTCTACATAATTACTGTATTATTGTTCATCGTCATACCCATAAATTGTTTAGTTATTGACTCACTGAGTTCTTTTTATTTTATCGAAATTGTTACCATTTCATGTAATATAATGGATTGTTTATTGTGCATACAAGGAACTTCATAAATTATTGAATCTTTTATGGGGAAACATGTCATTTAAAAGTTTTAAAAAAATCACATGGAAATTTGGTAATATAATAATGTATATTTTTTTCATTTTAATTCATTATTAATCTTCTTTTTTCTTTTTTATGACCGATAGAAATGGAAACTTTTTTCTTATATGCCTTATACCCACCCAATTTCTTTGGTAGATCCTAACACGAATTATGTACGAGGATCACAATCATTGATACAGTTTGGATACCAAGCTATCTTATCAATATTTTAGACTTTAATACAACTTTATCAGTTTACTAGACTTTAATACATTTTTTGCTGCTAAATGTCACCAAATATCACTTTTAGTGGAGAATTTTTTACATTTCATGTGAGTATGTTCGTTTTATGAGTGCATACAACATGTTTCTTGAGATAGCCGGGGAGAAGGGGTGCATGCTAGTTACAGTGTAAATAATTAAGAGTTAATTAATTATTGAAACTAATTATGGATTTGTCACTAGTGTGTGTGTGTGTGTGTGTGTGTGTGTAGAATCACACTCTCATACATACCAAGTTTATATACTGATTTTTTTAAAATAGTAAAAAAATTATTTTTGAGTTGAATTTTTTTTATATGGTATTTAAACATTTCAACGGACCCATATAAAAAAATCAACTCAAAATAACTTTTTTTTGCATTTTTTAAAAATCAGTCAAACTTTCACAGCTTTTTATATGGGTCCTCCTAAATGTTTAAATACCACATAAAAAAATTTAACTCAAAATCATTTATAAAAATAGGTTCGCGCCAACGGTATGTAAACTTAGTATGTATGAGAACCTGACTCTCTCTCTCTCTCTCTCTCTCTCTCTCTCTCTCTCTCTCTCTCTCTCTCTCTCTCTCTCTCTCTCTCTCTCTCTCTCTCTCTCTCTCTGTATATATATATATATATATATATATATATATATATACACGTGTGTAGTAAGGGGCATGAGAAGCTACCATACATCAAACCTAAATTTTTCAAATTTTTATATTTATTAATTAATAAAAAATACACTTGTAACACATCCTAAACTGTCAAATTAGTTTACAAACTGGCCCACGTTCCCACCTGCATATTTTGGATGAAAAATACATGTGTTACGCATCCTAAGGCCATGTCCAATGGTTGGTTTTCATAAAGAGCTTCTATCCTAGTTGGCTGTGTGAGTTTAGAAACGATTCTATTCACTTTGTGGTGGTTTTCAACAATATAAAAATGGTTCTAAAAGCACTTCTCCAACGGTTCTATTTCTTGAGGGTAGTTTTTACTTTAATTTAGGGCCAAAAGAAGACGTGGTTCTTGTTTAGACTTACATGTCAGATCCGCCAACCGCTTCTCCATTTCTACATCAAGAAATTGTGATAGAAAAAATCTATATGACTCAGATGCCATATCATATCCGCTGCATTTTAGAAACTGCCGTTGGGAAACTTTTTACCCATTTTTCTTTTCTAACTTAGAAATTTATCAAGAAAGAAACGATGATTGGAGAAGGCCTAAACCTTCAGATTAATTTCCAAACCACCCCACGTTCCCACATACGTTTTTTTTCTTCTAGAAACCCATGTACCCATGTACTCTCATTTATCCCACAATCCAACTTCCTCTGTATGTGTACGCAGTTCTCTCTCACCAATTTTTCTAATCTTCCAAATCCTATACAACACCTCTAGCCGACGATACTCACATCCACACGTGGAAGATGACCTATGTTCTTCACTGAGAGACCATAGGAGGGGCAACATGTATTCTATTTTGGTTTGTTCATTTTGTGTTTTTTTCCCGATTACAGATGACAAAATTTATGCAAAGGTGAAATCCATTTTTCTAGTTGTTAGATCGATTTCATTGCATAATTTTTTGCGAGTGGGTGGTGTTAATGCGCGTATCTTTCTATTTGTATTATACAAATTATTGTTCGTATGTCTCAGTTTGCTTTGGGAGTTAAGGAATGGTGAGATTTTTGTGTATGTGGTTTATGGTTTTGTGCCAGCGTGTTATATTTGTGTGTCCGTTCTCTTTATTTTATTAGATTTAGTTCCTATCAATCATGTTTTCAAAAAAAAAAAAATGACTCTTTAAAGTAAGACCTTTTTTCATAGAATTTATTATTTATTTGAGTGATGAAGAATGGCCAAATTATAACATATTTCTTCCAAACGTTGTCTATGTGTAAGACCACAAAAATTCCAATCTATTGATTACAGGCGTAGTCATAAAATGTAGGTCATTACGCGATGAGGCTCCAAACAGGTCAATCCAATCTCTTATCTTTTTATTTTTACTTTACTTTAATGTGTTCTTTCTCCCTTTAGATCTTTGAATCTTTGATCTGCATTAGGAGGCTTTGTTTTTAACTTAACATCAGTGTTCTTATCACTTTTTTTAGTGAAAAATAATGAACACTAGAATTCACATTTTTTCATATATTTATCATCCTTCAAACATTGACATTCTTGATGTCAATTTTTTATTTTTTTATTCTTACAGGAAATAAAAAACATATATGGATTGATTAAATACTTTAGTTTCACTTTTCAATCAGTAGTGAAATATATGTGGTTTTGATTTTTTGAATAAGATATATAAATAGGTTCATTTACTTGAGAAATATGAAGCGAATTTAAGATAATCATGTATATTTTGTATGTTTTTGGTACATGTAGAAATATCCGTACACCAAGAACAAATGAAACCAATTCAGTGAAAATATAAAAAGAACCTGTTATAAAGAGGTTTAAATCTTTCATTCTAAATTAGAAAAGATACACGTATCTTGCGTATCTTTAAGGTTTATTTTTCAAGTAAATGTATTCTTTTTGTTCCAAGTAAAATGCAAATAAGAGGTCAAGGTAAGCAAGTACGCTTTCATTCCAAATAATAGATTTCAAGTTTTGTACCTTCTCTTTTTTCATTAGTTTCTCCCTAAGAAATAACCTAATCAATCTAATTCGTAATTCTAAAACTATGCTTTTCGAAAGGCATTATAAATTCTATATTTGTGGTATGTTTAATTTTGTATTTCTTCAAGAACTATGGTGAAGAGGTAGGATAGATATTCAAATTCTAAAACTCTTCAAAGTAAATTTATGATTAATCACGTTTCATTTTTTGACACGCCCATACAATTTAAATATGGTACTATGGTATTCGGAATGAATTATGAACATAGAAAAAAAAATACTATTTACTAAAAAAATATCTTCTGAAAATACTAATAATATTTGAAATTACCATTTTAAGTGACTTTGTAATCATAATTTCGATCATTTTCAAAAAGTGACGTCGCCTATTTTATCCCATATAAATTAAAACTAAACTGATTTTTTAATCATGTAATATTTATATCCATGCAAAACAATTAAATTTCAATGTTCATTAAATTTACATTCTCAAACCTTGGAGGTTCCCAATGTCCAGTGAGTATCCTACCAGTGGAAAAACCCCAGTCTCTCTGAAAAACTTTACTCAATATGAAACGAAGGTTCATAATTACACCTAGCAAATAACTAATAGGTTAATATGATAAAATATATGATAAATAAAATAATATTCATGCATGGAAAATAACGATAGTAATATTAATACTACTGACAAGTAAATTATTCATTTAATCTTTTAACAGATCTATAATAGCTTATTTGACAAGTAATTTATTTTACCATTAATTATTTATGACATTTATTTTAATTTAAAAAGCATATAAGAATTTTTTAATAATAGGAATGGAAAATATCCTTATTTGTCCCCATTTAACAACAATTCATATTTTCATTACCGATTTTTTCACGTAAATTTTAATTTTGATTTAGATTTTTACGTTGTCTCTTCGGGATAGCTATTATTAGAGGATGTATTATGTTAAAAGGAAAATAATTTTTTATAATTTTCAGTGGATGAAAATTATTTTTGACTAACTATATGTTCATTACTAATAACTTTATTTAATTATTCACTTTGCAATGTAAGTTTTTTTTTCTAACTCGGATTTTCAGACTATGGTTCCTTCTATGAAATTATGGTTCTTACCATTCATTTTCTCTTACTCATTTTAATCATACTTTGTATTCAACACATTACTTATATTTACATGCTCATGGTTATGGCTACAATTTTTTTTTGAAATACCGATAATATATATATTTTGCTTTATATGTTTGAATAAAATATTTTAAAATGCAATACACCCTCCCGTGCATCGCACGGGTCACCACTAGTGTGTCTATGTGTGTATGTATGTATGTATGTATGTATGTATGTATGTATGTATGTATGTACGTATTTCAATTTTTGAGTTGCGCAGCTTTGGAAACTTGTTGGGTTTTGACATATTTTATCCATAGTAACTTCTAGGTGCTAGAGTTGGTCCACACATGTAGACTCTCTCTCACCAGACATCATCATCATGAGCATCAACGTAGGTTCATCTCCATGATGTTATATCATTTACATTTCAATTATACGAGTTATGTATTTTGGATTCAGTCGGTATGTACTATTGAGATATGACTTCAGCATGTATTATTGATACAAGATCTTGGCATGTATATGAAAGAGTGTGCAATATCCAACAACATAGACTTATTTAATATAGATTACAACCCACAAAAAATTTAATTCCTTCAGCCCTAGAACATGCAATTATGTGATTCAAAGTATAAAATAGTATAACATGCATTCAAACCAAGCAAGACAGTTTTCAGGAAAAATCCCTTTCGGGCAAAACTGTTTATTCACTTTATAAAATTTACAAATCTCAACTTACAAATTTTATAAATGAATCTACAATGTTTCAAGGAATCTCCCATAGGTGACCTTCATCTTCAGCAACTATGATCCTCGCAAGAACCACACAACCACGGTCTTCCTTCAGTAATGATTCCCACGAGAATCACAATATCAGCAGTTGAGGCGCCTTCTCCACGAGAGTAATTCTGGTATGAAATTACGTGAGGATTTCAAAGTGGATTAACAACTATATATGGGAGGTGATTTGTGTGAATCAAAAGATGTTTTTCCTTTTAAAAAATGGGACTTTATGAAGCAGGTCTGCAGAAATTGAAATTATAAAAAGTTTTGTAAAATCCCTACACGAAGCAGGTATTTATAAAAAAATATGAAAATCGAGGCGATGTCAGTCGTTCGAACGACAAGCCTTTCTCATTTGAACGTTCTTCAAATGACCTACTAACAACTTGAAATAGTACGCAATCGATTGATGTTCGTTTGAAGTAGACTTCAACTGAACCTTCGAATGAGAATGCCCTTTTGTTCGAATGAGATTACCATCTCATTTGAACGACTGTGGCAAAAAAGTGTTTTATTTTAAGTCCAATAATGCCTCATTTTTAAATTAAATAAGATAAAAATAGCTCCCAATATAATTATAAATAAACTACGAACTCTAAACATAAATTATACCATTATTAGGGGGAGTAGAGGAGCACGATGAAGATGAAGATAATACACGTTTAAGATGTAGAGGTGCGCGTTGGAATTGATGGATTTCTGATCTTTGACACTTCTTGATGACGTGGTACAGAGTAACAGGATATGCCATAAAGAATGTAACCTAGATACGAGGGGCGGTGTCTGAAATGTTGCCCTTAAAATGTCCCCCTATGGTTATTCCGGTACAAACATAAAAAATCCGAATTACGAAAAAAAATTCTAAGATAAAAATTATTCTAATACCCTTCCAAAACCCACAAATGGAATGATATCAAAATACATAAGTCTTCAACATATTCAACTCTCAAAATCTTCAATTCTCCTACTTTCTCTTGATCTTCTTTTGAGGAGATTTGTCTTAAATGTACTTTGCATATGCTCAACAAATTGAACCTACACACAATAGACAAAGAAATATTCAAAACAAAGAGTTTGAAATATACAATCATAATCAGAACTTATGCCTCCCATAAATCAAACTCCCAATCCCCCATAGTTCATTCTTCCCCTTGTTATGTTGTGTGAAATATACAAAGAAAGGAAAAAATAAAGTAATAAATCGGAGTGTGTCACAAAAATTGAAGAATATCATCACAAATATAAGGCAATAAGTATCGAAAATGATAAACTAAGAAAAACCATACGAACTATTTTTGAAATTTTCAAATTTTTATAAAGTATAAAGGTATACAAGTACAACACACCATGAACTAACACTGAGATAAACAAGTCATGAAAGCGTAATTAATGGGTGTGAATCAATTTGATAGGTAAATTGACTCAAACAATCATAATATATGTGCGTGATAGATTTGAGATACTCCTAAAAATGAATTCATATGATATTGACTCAATGTAATCAACAAATCAAAGTCTAAAATGATTTTCACACCAATAACGTCCAAAACCAGTTAATGTTTTTAGAGATTATTTGGTATGTGCAAACTCACTGATCTTCTACGTTAACTCCCTCAAAATCCTCTCATAATATAGAAATTCACTCAAAGAAATTTTAAGCAACTAATGCTCGTGTGTAATGAAGCATTAATGATCAAATCTAAATTTGGACTGGCACTTCTGTTTTTATATATCGTTAATCATTTGGGAACTTTTAATTACAAATTGTGTCTTTTCATGTAATGACAATATTCTTTCGTATCCCATTTCCATTGCATAAAATATAATAAAATTTATCAAAAATATATTTTTCAATATTTTCCAATCCGAGCAATGGTTCTTACAAGCACAACCTTTATCTCATATGATATATTTTTTATTTTAGGCAAAATTGAGACGAAAACACCTAACCAACATGTGATCGACAACAGTAAAAATCACATAAATTTGTCTACGTGTGCATTAAAGGACACAACGAGTCAAACATATAGTAAGTAATCGTCTAATCACAAGTCAACGACTCCAACACATTATAAAGCACATGAATGAAATGATGTTATGTCTCAAAACACCATAAAAAAAGTCACGTGGATAATGGAATGATATTGTTACTCGGCTATCCTAAATGTCCATTTATACAGGGTGTAAACAAACTATAAAAATCTTTTTCTGTTTTTTATTTCAAAATTTTTTATTAAAAAAAATATTTTTGCCTTTTTCATTTATTTAAAAACCAAAAATCTTTTTTTATTTTTCATTTATTCTTAAAAAGAAACCAAAAATATTTTTGTGTTTTTTTATAAAACATGGAAAGAGAAAAATATCAATACAATGATAGTACACTGTAATACCCGCACCTTTAAATTGTACTTGCATGATTATCCTTTATTTAGCGACGCTTCGTTAATGAAATTTTTACGTTGCATGTTCCCGCGTGAGTTATGATTTATGTTCGTATAATTATTTTAAGTACTTTGGTTAAGTTTCACGCGATTCGGACATGCAACGAACGCTACGCGAACTTATGTACTAATTGTCTTACGATGCGCGACGCAACGAAAATCTAGTTTTGCGCGTATTGTTTAGGATGCCTCGGAAGGTCAAAAAAATATTCCGACCATATATTTAGGCTCATAAAAATATAAGGAATATTACCACGCGAAGAAAAATTGAAAAAAAATATGTTTTGCGCGCAGGTCCCATTTCTTGCGCGTATTGTTTAGGATGCCTCGGAAGGTCAAAAAAATATTCCGACCATATATTTAGGCTCATAAAAATAAAAGGAATATTACCACGCGAAGAAAAATCGAAAAAAATTATGTTTTGCGCGGAGGTCCCGTTTCTTGCGTGTATTGTTTAAGATGCCTCGGAAAGTCAAAAAAATATCCCGACCATATATTTAGACTCATAAAAATATAAGGAATATTACCATGCGGAGAAAAATCGGAAAAAAAATGTTTTACGCGGAGGTCCCGTTTCTTGCGCGTATTGTTTAGGACACCTCGGAAGGTCAAAAAAATATTGTGAATATATTTTTTTGACTCACAAAAATATAAGGAATATTACTATGAAGAGGAAAATTGAAAAAAAAATACTTTTGCGTGGAGGTCCCGATCTTGCACGTCTTGTAGAGGACAATCCGAGAGGTCAAACGACTATTGTAAATATGATTTTTTAGCCAAAAAAATGCAAGTAATATGAATCTCAAATTAAAAGTTAAAAAAAAATGGCAGGAGAGAGAAAGTGACGAAAATACCCCTTATTTATGGTGTCAACTTGTGTGTGAGAAATGAGAGACTTGATGTGGTGGTGTTGTCTCTTTCACCCATCAGATTTTCAGACCTTAATAAACTCTTTCACTCTTTTGGAAAGTGCCTAGCTCTTAGTCTTTGGCTATAGGATGAAAGATAACTATTTTTGGCTTATAAGAATCTTGTGAGTGGTGAGGGTTTGGAGTCAAAAACTTCATCTCTTTCCATCAGATTTCTCTCTTTTTCCATACCCAAAGGAATGTGGTTCTCTTTTAAATTCGTGAGTCTATTTTACCACCCATTTCCCACCATTATTGCACTATTTTGGAGGTCTCAAACTCCATTAAAGCTTGTCAAAGAAGTAGGACAGCTTGTTGAAGCAAAACTGAGGGGGTTTTGGAGCCTTTGAGTGATGGCTTAGTGAAGTTTTATGGTGTTACTCTTCCATCTTCTTCAACCTTCTCCTCTTCCTATTTTCAAGTAGGGTTTTCCTCACTCTTAAACTCTTTTATTTCAAATGCTAATATGAACAAGATGATGAGAAAAATGCGACTTTTTTAACTCTTCTCCCTTATGAAAAACCCATTTTGTGAAAAATGATAAATGGAGAAGATGATGTTTAGAATAAATTTTCAGATTATTATATATGTTGAAATCATGCTATAAATGTAATAATCTCATGAAATAAACATAGAAAATGGAATGCTACAAGAAAATGACTAGTTAATGCATTTGTTGGGTTTTCTAAGGAAGAAGACCCATTTTCATGAATAGTGTATGTAGTATGTGTTAGTCTTGAAATTAACATGATTAATGTTGAAATATAGTGGTCTAAATATGTGTTTAGTAATCTCATAAAAACAACCCCAAAATCTAATATGTTGAAATATTAGTTTAAGCCTCTTGAATATGTTAAATAAGGCTTATAATTATATAAATGGCTTTATGTGTAAAAGTGTGCTAAAATGGGTTGTACATCACTAATAAAGGTTTAAATGTTGGTGGAAACATATAGTATTAAAGAATGATTTTTGTACTTAAAACCCACTTAAAAAGGTAATTTTTGGTAAAAAAATGCCTTAGTGGCAGGTTTGGTAAATATGAAGAACAGTCACTTAAATGGTGTTTTTACATGAAAAATACTTGAAAAATGCCAAGGAAATGCTTTTTAGATAATAAAAGTATAAGATGGCATTTTGGTAAATCAAAGTGTTGTAAAGGTGACTTAGTATATTTTAGTGTTCGGTGTTGACACTAGAATGCCTCCTCGGCTAGTAGGATGCAAAGACTAATAACGGGCTTTAATAACAAAACCGGATAAGTTGAATTGTGAACATTGAGAATAATGTTAAACACATGAAAGATATGATATTCGGATGACGCCGAGAGAAAATAATTAAGGAGGGCATGACGTCCCTAGTGGTGAAAAACCCCAAACAAACTGCAGTAGTATATGGCGGCGGAGACCGGTGGTGTGAGGCCACGAAGTCTGTGAGTGTTTGTTGGCAAAATCCCAAAAACAATGTTAAGTAAGGAATGAGAAAAATTCACAGAACTTAAACTAATGAATGAATAAGAATTCATTAATTATTATGTGGATGACATAAGTGGAATATGATTAAGTTCCTGGCTTGGAATATTAAAATGCTAAGAGTGTGTGGGCACGTAGCCCAGGGCATTGCATATAGGTGCATTTATGACTAAGTTAAAGAATCTTGTTAGTATAGATACATGATAACTGAGTTGAATATAATGAAGGCTTCTTGAATATTGTTAGCATAGTTAAATGTTAACGAAAATAATCATTAATGATGATTAATGAATATGAGACAATGATGGTTTTCGGAATTACTAAAATGCATTGTATATGTATAGTATTTTTCTATGAAAATTATTTCTTAGTATTCCCACCCTACTGGGCATTTCGCTCATACCCTATTTTCCAAACCCCCAGGTACAACAGGTGGTACGTCGGGTAAGGACATTGGAAAGGCCGCAGAAAGCGCTAGTCATCGTTAGAGGCTCTGTAACCGATTTTCATCCATAGACTTATTTTGAATTGTAATCCCTTATGTTTTGTTAAGACAATTTGGTTTGAACTGGAACTATTTGGAAATTGTAATAATACAGAGATTTGTGCTCTATTTATGGATTAAATCTTGTTAAAGGTTTACTTGTTAAATTGTTAAATGAATATCAACTTGCAATATATGGGCCTCGCCTTTTCATTATAAAAGAAATTAAAGGTTTTGTTGAAGTATAATGTGGCAACTATTTTCCAAATTAATAAAATGTTTTATCCCCCTCCCCCTTAACACCTTGGTTCGGATACTGAGTTATTCCAACGGTAACTCTAATTTGGATCGGGGCATTACAACTTGGTATCAGAGCATTAGGATCCTCATGAGCGTCGGAGTGATTATCGTTTTAGTTCCCTTTCGTTCCATGTATATTATAACCGTACTAAACTTTCCTATCATATAGGATGTCCCCTACTCGCAACACTGCGAGCGACAACAACGAGTTACAGAGTATTTAGGAGGGAGTGCGCCACTTAGCTGAGACTATCTGCCATCAATAGAGGGGTGACACCGTACTCTTATGTGCGGTACATCATGTGTCAATTTGATAAATTTATAAGACTAAGTCGTAATAGCAACGTCTAGTAATTTTCGTTGCATATTAGCTAAAGCGCTTGTAAGTCCATCTATGGGACTAGGTTATTAGGTAGTACACTTATAAGTATTGATTATGTGGAGATTAGAATGCCTAAGTAACTTGATTTTGATTTGGGTTTAGATAGTCACACTAATTCAAGATAACTTACGAATGAATCTATACAGTCCTCAGGACTTAGCATTAGAAATGATGGTATTAATTTATGGTTTTAGAAATTTATGGGATAGCTTAAGGCTTAGCATGTAATGAGATGGTTACATAGTAAGATAAGTTGGTTGTCGTGGTGGTATAGTCATTGAAGATTAAATTATGTGTTATAATGAAGTTTGTTTTGGGTAGCATTTTAGATAGGCATATGAATTCATATCAAATTGTCCTTTGGAGTCATGTGCTAAGAATTATCTAATGATGTATTAGTACATGTAGTAGTTATTGCCTAGTAATGATGAACCTTAAATTGTACCCCATGTACAATAGTGACAAAGATGTCCTTCTTCGAACCTTCGGGATTCCTTATGATGTCAATAATATAAAGCTATAGTTGGTGTAACACGTAGTAAATAACATTAGTGTTTGGACCATTGAGGAATTAAATTAGTGGCCATGATCGGTTGTTTCACATTAAAGGATATGTCATGACGATTCTTGCACTTGCATGAGTGTGTTTAATTGGAGATGATTGAATTGGTATCCTTAGAAAATTACTATGTTGAGATTTACATAATCGACTATTGATGGTTATAACACGATTTAGTCATATTGATATTGTGGTAATACCTTGGAGTTAGTGCCATGGCTTTGTTTATAAACATGTATTACGGTATGAGTTTTATGAAAAATGTCAGGTCGATAAGTGTGAGTTACGCACTTGGGAAACTTAGAACACGATGATGCTCATAATGGATTTATAGATAACACTCAAGATGAAGTGTTAAGCTTGATTATAACACATGTGCATGTTACCTTTACGGTTTAGTATGATCCAAGTGAGGAGACTCATTAGGTCTTAGAAATGGATAATGCTTGAAAAAAAAAATTTAAGGTGTCATAGTAACTCGTCCGATAGTTATGAATTGAGACCACATATGATGTTGATAAGGATTGTAGTGATGGTCCACATGGTAAATTTATGTGAGTTTTATGTTTTGTTAGAATGAGGAGGATCTTGAGGTTTAAAAGTTAGAAATCGCATATAGATATTGTGGAGACTTAAGTATGTAAATCAGTGACTAGACTAATACTTTAGCACATATGTAGGTAAGTTAGAATTTTAGAGTTTAAGTGTTCATTGTGGTTCGCACTTTCTGTGGCATGGTTCGTTGCCCGAATTCAATTATTTCATTCTGGAATTACAATCGCCTAATTCGCTGCATCTTCTTACGTCTTCATTGATCCCGATAATGGGAAGTTGTTGTTTTAATTGTGGGTCTATATTCAGGTGTGCGTAAAGCTCAGTAGTAATGAGGGATATGTCGGGTTAAGTCTAATGCGTCGAGGTACATGAGTACGCTCTTCTTAGGATGCACCTTTGTTTTACATCGGTGGGTGTGTAAGCGTGGTCTCGCGATTTATTGCATGTAGTCTGTATGTGTACTTAATAACGTTAGGTTGACAGACTCATTAGTTAACATATATAGCTAATTACGATGTATATTGTGGATTTCATGTCACGACTCTAAGACATTATGAATATTAGAACTTGACGGGACATTAAATACTGTTGTTACACTCCGTATGAAATTTGCAGATTGAGAATGTAGTGTCTCATGTGTATTTGGGTTGTGATACCTAAGATGATTCTATGATAATACGTAGTCTCATAGGAAGTATCGGTCGGATGGGCCATTGGGATTAAATGACTTTCTTGAAATCATTGATGAGAATAGTTATTGATGTGGAGGATGTGTGTGCCTAAGATAGGTAAGATTTAAATCGTTTGACGAAATGTAGGCTTGTAAATCACGACGTTCGGAATAAATTCATGATGATGAGTTCTTTGGGTGTTAGAAAAATATTTGGTGAAAAAAAAATCGAGTTATTGTTGAAGGAACAAGTTAGGCATGCTTGGTAGTTAGAAATAAGACTTTATAGTCCACTATTATCGGGTTAACATGAGGGTGAATTGATTGTGTCAGTCGTCAAGGAACTGCAGTCGGAGATTCTTGCAAGGTTCCATCAGTCTCGTTCAGCATACATCCCGGTGCGACGAAGATGTATAAGGACCTATGTAAAGATTTCTAGTGGTCTGGGATGAAGCGGGATGTAGAGATGTGTGTGGAAAAATGCTATACGTGCCAGAAGGTGAAGGCCGCGCACAAGAAGCCAATCGGGTTATTGTAGCCACTCTCTATGGTCGAGTGGAAGTGGGAGCACATCACTATGAACTTCATCATAATACCTCGATCTGAACGGGTCATGATGCAATTTGAGTTGTGGTGGATCGCCCGCAAAGTTTGCACACTTCTTGTCGATCAGGATCACAGACAGCATAACAAAGTTGACCCAGTTTGTACATACGGGAGATTGTCCGACTCCACGGTGTACCATTGACCATGGTTTTTGATAGAGATCTTCGGATTGTTTCGCGGCTCTAGAGGAAGGTTTAGCAGCAGATGGGTATTGATCTGAATTTATGTATGGCTTACCATATGGAGACAAACGGATAATTAGAGCGTACGGTTCCGATTCTGGAGGACTTGTTGCGGGCATGTGCACTTGATTTTTAGGGTAGTTAGGACGAAAACTTGCCTCTAGAAGAATTTTCATACAATAATAGTTACCAAGCTAGTAACAAGATACCCCCCTTCGAGGCTTTGTATGGGTTACCGTGTCATTTTCAAGTGTGTTGGGCAGAGGTGGGCGAGAAGAACCTTACAACTCGGATATGATCAAGGAGATAACTGAAAAGGTTAAGTTGATACGGGAGAGGCTGGCAATGGCTCAGGTCAGATAGGAGAATTATGCCGACAATCGTCGTACACCGTTAGAGTTCGGAGTGGATGATAACGTGTTATTGAAGGTTAGGGCTAGGACTGGTAGAAAGAGGTTTGGTCAGAAGGGCAAGCATTCCCCTCGGTGCATTGGACCCTTCGAGCTTTTGGAAAGGGTCGGGGATGTCTCATACCAATTAGCGCTACCTCCACAGTTAGTTCATGCCCACAATGTATTTCACGTCTCTATGCTGAAAAAGTATCTGCATGATCCTCGCCATGTGATCAACTGGCAGAACATCGAGTTAGAAGAGGATACAACATTCTTGACTCGACCCATATCCATCTTGGACCGAGAGAACCGGTTCTGCGCAACAAAGTCATTCCGTTGGTGAAGATCCTATGGGAATCACAGGGAGCCGAAGTGCCACTTGGGAGCGAGAAGTTGAGATGCGAGAGGAACATCCACAGCTTTTCGAGTGACTTATGATGAATTTCGGGGACGAAATCTCTTAAGGAGGGGAGAATGTAATACCCGCACCTTTAAATTGTACTTGCATGATTATCATTTATTTAGCGACGCTTCGTTAATGAAATTTTTACGTTGCATGTTTCCGCGTGAGTTATGATTTATGTTCGTATAATTATTTTAAGTACTGTGGTTAAGTTTCACGCGATTCGGACATGCAACGAACGCTACGCGAACTTATGTACTAATTGTCTTACGACGCGCGACGCAACGAAAGTCTAGTTTTGCGCGTATTGTTTAGGATGCCTCGGAAGGTCAAAAAAAATATTCCGACCATATATTTAGGCTCATAAAAATATAAGGAATATTACCACGCGAAGAAAAATTGAAAAAAAATATGTTTTGCGCGGAGGTCTCATTTCTTGCGCGTATTGTTTAGGATGCCTCGGAAGGTCAAAAAAAATATTCCGATCATATATTTAGGCTCATAAAAATATAAGGAATATTACCACGCGAAGAAAAATCGAAAAAAATATGTTTTGCGCGGAGGTCCCGTTTCTTGCGCGTATTGTTTAGGATGCCTCGGAAAGTCAAAAAAATATTCCGACCATATATTTAGACTCATAAAAATATAATGAATATTACCATGCGAAGAAAAATAAAAAAAAATATGTTTTACGCGGAGGTCCCGTTTCTTGCGCGTATTGTTTAGGACACCTCGGAAGGTCAAAAAAATATTGTGAATATATTTTTTTGACTCACAAAAATATAAGGAATATTACTATGAAGAGGAAAATTGAAAAAAAAATACTTTTGCGCGGAGGTCTCGATCTTGCGCGTCTTGTAGAGGACAATCCGAGAGGTCAAACGACTATTGTAAATATGATTTTTTAGCCAAAAAAATGCAAGGAATATGAATCTCAAATTAAAAGATAAAAAAAATTGGCATGAGAGACAAAGTGACGAAATACCACTTATTTATGGTGTCAACTTGTGTGTGAGAAATGAGAGACTTGATGTGGTGGTGTAGTCTCTTTCACCCATCAGATTTTTAGACCTTAATAAAATCTTTCACTCTTTTGGAACGTGCCTAGCTCTTAGTCCTTGGCTATAGGATGGAAGATAACTATTTTTGGCTTATAAGAATCTTGTGAGTAGTGAGAGTTTGGAGCCAAAAACTTCATCTCTTTCCATCAGATTTCTCTCTTTTTCCATAGCCAAAGGAATGTGGTTCTCTTTTAAATTCGCGAGTCTATTTTACCACCCATTTCCCACCATTGTTGCACTATTTTGGAGGTCTCAAACTCCATTAAAGCTTGCCAAAGAAGTAGGACAGCTTGTTGAAGCAAAACTGAGGTGGTTTTGGAGCCTTTGAGTGATGGCTTTGTGAAGTTTTATGGTGTTCCTCTTCCATCTTCTTCAACCTTCTCCTCTTCCTATTTCCAAGTAGGGTTTTCCTCACTCTTAAACTCTTTTATTTCAAATGCTAATATGAACAA
This sequence comes from Sambucus nigra, assembly GCA_949130495.1. Lineage (NCBI taxonomy): Eukaryota > Viridiplantae > Streptophyta > Magnoliopsida > Dipsacales > Adoxaceae > Sambucus > Sambucus nigra. The sequence continues at coordinate 747,805,511 of OX422209.1, read as the reverse complement.
GATGATGAGAAAAATGTGACTTTTTAACTCTTCTCCCTTATTTTCATATGCTATGAAAAACCCATTTTGTGAAAAATGATAAATGGAGAAGATGAAGCTTAAAATAAATTTTCAGATTATTATATATGTTGAAATCATGCTATAAATGTAATAATTTCATGAAATAAACATAGAAAATGACTAGTTGATGCATTTGTTGGGTTTTCTAAGGAAGAAGACCCATTTTCGTGAAATAATGTATGTAGTATGTGTTAGTCTTGACATTAACATGATTAATGTTGAAATATAGTGGTCTAAATATGTGTTTAGTAATCTCATAAAAACAGCCCCAAAATCTAATATGTTGAAATATTAGTTTAAGCCTCTTGAATATGTTAAATAAGGCTTATAATTATATAAATGGCTTTATATGTAAAAGTGTGCTAAAATGGATTGTACATCACTAATAAAGGTTTAAATGTTGGTGGAAACATGTAGTATATTAAAGAATGATTTTTGTACTTAAAACCCACTTAAAAAAGTAATTTTTGGTAAAAAAAAATGCCTTAGTGGCAGATTTGGTAAATATGAAGAAAAGTCACTTAAATGGTGTTTTTACATGAAAAATACTTGAAAAATGCCAAGGAAATGCTTTTTTGATAATAAAAGTATAAGATGGCATTTTGGTAAATCAAAGTGTTGTAAAGGTGACTTAGTATATTTTAGTGTTCGGCGTTGACTCTAGAATGCCTCCTCGGCTCGTAGGATGCAAAGACTAATAACGGGCTTTAATAACAAAACCGGATAAGTTGAATTGTGAACATTGAGAATAATGTTAAACACATGAAAGATATGATATTCGGATGACGCCGAGAGAAAATAATTAAGGAGGGCATGACGTTTCTAGTGGTGAAAGACCCCAAACAAACTGCAGTAGTATATGGCGGCGGAGACCGGTGGTGTGAGGCCACGAAGTCCGTGAGTGTTTGTTGGCAAAATCCCAAAAACAATGTTAAGTAAGGAATGAGAAAAATTCACAGAACTTAAACTAATGAATGAATAAGAATTCATTAATTATTATGTGGATGACATAAGTGGAATATGATTAAGTTCCTGGCTTGGAATATTAAAATGCTAAGAGTCAGTGGGCACGTAGCCCAGGGCATTGCATATAGGTGCATTTATGACTAAGTTAAAGAATCTTGTTAGTATAGATACATGATAACTTAGTTGAATATAATGAAGGCTTCTTGAATATTATTAGCATAGTTAAATGTTAACGAAAATAATCATTAATGATGATTAATGAATATGAGACAATGATGGTTTTAGGAATTACTAAAATGCGTTGTATATGTATAGTATTTTGCTCTGAAAATTATTGCTTAGTATTCCCACCCTACTGGGCATTTTGCTCATACCCTATTTTCCAAACCCCCAGGTACAACAGGTGGTACGTCGGGTAAGGACGTTGGAAAGGCCACAGAAAGCGCTAGTCGTCATTAGAGGCTCTCTAACCGATTTTAATCCATAGACTTATTTTGAATTGTAATCCCTTATGTTTTGTTAAGACAATTTGGTTTGAACTGGAACTATTTGGAAATTGTAATAATACAGGGATTTGTGCTCTATTCATGGATTAAATCTTGTTAAAGGTTTACTTGTTAAATTGTTAAATGAATATCAACTTCCAATATATGGGCCTCGCCTTTTCATAATAAAAGAAATTAAAGGTTTTGTTGAAGTATAATGTGGCAACTATTTTCCAAATTAATAAAATGTTTTATCCCCCTCTCCCTTAACACCTTGGTTCGGATACTGAGTTATTCCAATGGTAACTCTAATTTGGATCGGGGCGTTACATACACACTAGCAATAGGGATATATGATATGATAATAAAAAGCACCTTATTCTAGTTAAAAGTCGGATCCTCAATCATTAGGCCTGGAAAATCTCTCAAGAGGAGATGCCATCCTACGAAAAACATCCAACAAATCTTATGAAGTCTTGACTAAATACTCTGCTTGCTCTAAAAAAACTCTCAAAGTCTCTCATGTGATGTGCAAGAGCATGTGTAGGAGTTCATGCGAGGACTCGTGTAGTAGCATATCGTGAAAGATACCTATGAGACACTCTCCCTAACTTAAAGAAAAATTTCGGACCTCTTTGCTTTCAATGGGAATAAAAATAAAAGGGCTTGGGTCCACCTCTCTCAAAACGTTTAGGATGAGCTCTCCTACGTAGATTCAGATGCCTAGATGTTAGGGCACGGTCCATATGGATCTAACAAAAACTCGGGAACCGGCTCGGGTGCTATATGGAAAGTTCATGCACCATCATAACCTATTACGAAACTCTTAACATTACCCAAAGTGGGAGCGAGGAATATCTTTCCAACCTTCTTAGATGTGTCTTATAAAGTGACTTTGACCTCCCAGGCACGCTCGATATCTCTCTCGAATTGGGATACATGGGCTTCAAGTTTCTCACGAGTCTCCAATAAAGATTGAAGATCTCCTCGAAACTAGCCACAGTGTTAGTCAAGTCTCTCTTCTCCCTACCTAAGACGATCAACTGCTCACTCAAAGAAACCTTCATCTTCTCGAGTTAACTTGCCGATGCCTCACACACTATAAAAAATTTCACCTTTCTTTCCAAACATAACTCACTAAGAGAAAAATCTTTATTTTCCTTTTTATTTTTCAATGACTCGGTGCGTAAATCATAAAAGGCTTTTTGGATATCCCCTTCACTTGTAATCTCATCCCCACTCTCACTAGAATGGCTCGAATAATCATCGAGGCTTTCATGTTTACATGGTCCTCATCATCATGCGACAAACTAGTAGATCTCACGTAACTAGCCATGAACGCAACGCACTTTCATGTGGTGATTCTCCCCCTGAATCAATCGACTCGATATCACTATCTCTAAGGGTGGGTTTATTTGTAATCTACTTTCTCTTTCTCTTTCGCATAGTGGGACACTCATGTGACTTTTTCCCTTTAGCTTCACACTCAAAACACCTTATCTCTTCCTTTTTCTCATCGTTATCCTTGACCTCATTCTTATTTTTGTTTTTCTTAAAAATCCTTTTATTATAAAAATTTTCTTTGGAAAATTTGAGAAACTTTTTAAATTTTTTTGCAAATGAGGCTAATTCATCCACATCAAAATCACCCTTAGATTCAGACTCATAAACTCTCTCATTTTTCTTCTTCTTAACTTGAGTCTTTAAAGCTACCCCTATATCTTTAGGTTTAATGGTTTTAGGGAACATATCTATCTCATAAGTCTGAAGGTCTCCTACGAGTTCTTCTAACCTAAGAATGCCTAAAATACCTAAAGAGTTAAGAACCGTAACATTAGGAATAAATTAGGAAGAGAGTGACCTTAGAATCTTTTTAACGACCCTAGTCTCAGGAGTTTTCTCACCCTAAATAAAACTAGTGTTTACGATGTCCGATAACCTAGTATAAAATTTATCAAAACTCTCAGACTCTAACATCGTGATGGTCACAAAATGGGTGGTCAAATTTTGAAGATTAGATGCCTTAACAGCGTTGGTACCCTCATATGTCAATTGGAGGCTATCCCATGCTTCCTTAGACTTAGTGCACGTAATGATGCATTGGAACACGTCAGGGGTGATGGCTTCAAAAATCTCACTAAGGCCATGGGAGTTGAAAGTACTCCACTTAAGCTCATCATCAACCCAGGAGACGACATGTTTAGGACTCTCAATATTAATCACAATGATCATGGGAGGTGTCCACCCCCTTTTACATAATAACCAAACCCTTTAACTTATGGCTTTTTAAGTGGATTTCATACGGGATTTCTAATAGGCATAGTTCGATCCATCAAAAATTGGCATCCTATTATATAAGTTCACTAGAAATTTGTTATTATTCAAAGATCAATAATTTTTAGAAACAAAAATTGGTATCAATAATTTTTTTTGCGGAAAATCAATTACATGGTAAATTTGTGTAACTAACTCTAATACCAATTTGAAAGAGTGCGCAATAGTCCAATGCCATAGACTTATTTAATACATATGACAACTCACACAATTTTTAGTTCTTTATCCCTAGAACATGCAACTATGTAATTTAATGCGTAAAATAGTATAACACACATTTAAACCAAGCAAGACAGTTTTTAGGAAAAATCCCTTTTGGGTAAAACCTTTTATTCACTTTATAAAATTTACAAATTGTAACTTACAAATTATATAAATGAATCTACAACATTTCGATGAATCACCCGCAACTGACCTTCGTCTCCAGCAACTATGATCCTCGTAAGAATCACTCAACCGCAGTCTTCCTTCAGTAATGATTCCCACAAGAATCACAAGATCAGTAGTGGAGATGCCTTCTCCATAATAGTAATTCCGATGTGAAATTACATGATGTTTCAGAGTGGATTCACAACTATATATGGGAGGTGATGTGTGTGAATCAAAAGTTGTTTCCCCTTTTAAAAAAATGAGACTTTATGCAAGAGGTCTGGAAAAATCAAAATGTTAAAAAGTCTTGTAAAAACCCACACGAAGCAGGTATATTATGAGTTAAATTATCCACGCCACGTGGCTCAATGAAACTAGTACACTGTTGACGCGACTTAAAAAGTGTTCTGAAGTGCGTGATTATCTAGGCTCAATTGCAAGCTTGTCACTCAAGTAATAATCCCAATAATACGGGGTATCGATCCTTAGGGAAATAGGACGTGGAGACGTGACGACGTAGGAAAGATTGCTAACCCTAAAAATAAAATAAAAAGGTGATCTAAGTGGAATGAGTTTTACCAACTACGTGCAATCAAATTAGGCTAATGAATAACTAAGCATGCAAAAGTGAACCAATTGTGATTGATTAAATATGAATGAGAAAAGCAAGGTCATAATACAATCCTCCAATCCTAGTACGTTTATCGGTGATAAAATTAGCTATGAATTAGATAATTGATTAGACCCGATCTTTATTAATCTGAAGCATTACATATATGAGGGTACTATCCTGCACCATACGTAATCAAGAGTAAGAATAAAGCAATGTCGTTATAGCTACACGCACGTCACACTCTTAAGCATCCCGGTTACCTAGGGTAAACGAAATCAAAAGTCTTATGACGGGTGTGATCAACACACAACATGATTCAATCATTTATTTAATTAAAAACTAATTTTATACACATGCAAACCACATCGGGTTGGCTTCATGCATCCCAACCCCTAAAAGCCTAGCCTAGCATGGTGCAATTAATAAAAGCTAGGGTGTCTATGGTGCATGTCACTGAAATCATAGTAAAATTACTTTTAAGTAAGAACAAACAATTATTATTTACTGGAAATCGACCAAACATGTAAGAATTGTCAAAACAAATCAAAAGAGAGGAGAAAGAATTCAACTTTATTATCAGAATCTGAATTTGGGAATCAACATTGCAGTTTTGTGAGTTTCTAGGGTTTCCACAATTTCCTTCTCTAAAAACGAAGTAAAAATAGCTCTCCAATGTCTGGGAGGACATTAGAATATATAAGCTACGAATCTACAAGAGTTTCAACCATGCAGGAGTTTGGTTTAAAAATAAGATAATTGCAAATTTCGACATTCGGTCCGGACTGGTATGGAATTTTTGGTTCAGTCCGATCTGTACCGAATCGGTTCGTTTTCTTTAATAAACGTTTTGGTCCTTTGCCTTAATTTGTTCAGTGAGTTTTGGGGGTCCGGTCCGGACCTTTTTTGGAAATAAATGGTTTGATTCGATTGTCTGATTTTTCCAGTAGCTTTTGCACATTCAGATCGGTTTGTTTATGGATGAAACCGGATCGGACCGGTTGTCTGATGCAATTTCTCTCCATTATCTCTTGAATTTCTCTTCATTATCTCTCATCTTTGGACTTTCGTAACTTCTTCTACGCAACTCGGATTTGGACGTCATTTCTTCCTACGTACTTATAGACGCGAGGTCTTCGACTTTCATTTTGGGTTCTCGTCCGTATTCCAGGTTAAATTAAGCTTTTGCCCTTTTAACTTTTCATCTTCTCTTCTCTTCTTTTCTTTCTATTTTTTTCTTTCTTTCATGTATTAAATATGTGCACAAATGATTCGAAATACACAAAACTTCTGCAACTTGCTAGAAGAAGTCGTTAGCAATGATATGAGATAAATCCATTCATTTTACATCGTCCGAGGTGATAAAAGCCTTGAAATTAAGGGGATAATTTGGAACTTTGATCATCCCGAGCAATGTAAAAGAATCAAAACATGGCCAAACTCTAACTAGGGATAAAATACCTCTTTCATGGGCAAGCGATTGCATTTAGTGTATGCAACTAGCCTTTAAACCTCTAGGTTACCCTAGTAGGACGAGTTGTGTCTCGTGAGGGTTTGCAGTGAATATACTTAAAAATTGTACAATTTAAACTCTCCAAAAATAGTCACAAAAAAATAATTTTGTAAGGACCCAAGTCTCCGATTGAGTCTCAATGTTCTATTGGCTCAATTCCGGACAAAAACATTTGAGTCATAGGATAGTGTTCGAGTTTATACATTCAATCCTATGTCATGTTAGTTGAACACGTAGCGTCCAAGATTACAAAGCTTCATCAAATACCGAGTTTGTTGTGCCTCGTTTCTACGTCAACAACATGTGTTCCGTTTACTCCTAAGGTATGAATGCATTACATATTTATATAGGAGCTTGGACCATTTAGTATTGGGTGTAAGTTTTGTTTAAACTGCTATTTATTTTTAGAAGGTTTCTTTAAAACTTTAAAATAAAGTTTTTGGGCTAAAATTGAATTTTTAAGATTTCTGGATTTTAGTTCGAAATTGTCGTTCAAGCGAATTTTTCATTCGAACGAGGTTTGCCAACGAATTTCCACCAGAACTTCGTTTGATATTGTCGTTCTAACTAGTTGGTTTGTTCGGACGAGAATGTCGTTCGAACGAGTTTGGCAACAAGATTTCCCATCAGGACACTGTAACTTCATTAGAAGGGTCGTTCGAACAAAAATTTCGTTCGAACGAGATTTTCGACGGGAAATTAAATTGGCAGTTTTGGGCAGTTTTTCACCTCTATCCCACTACATGTCCCCACTAACTTTTGACTGACTTATCAAGTGCGGAACCAACTCTTTTGATCTAACTTTTTCATATACTATAATCTCCAAGAGAGAGTTTGAGAGAAAAATTCTAAAAAGAATGATTTCATTGATTGAGTGTTTATTTTTCAAGAAAAAAATCTTTATACAATTTTGTTTACACCCATAGTTTGTTTATTCCAAGTTTTCATATAAATTTCTTGTTTGGAGTGTTTTGGCACCGGGTTTACTCTACCCAGTTGAAGAGTTCATTTGGGTTTTCTTCTACATCCCTCAAAGAAGAAGTTCGTTATTTTGCTGTGGAATTATCACATGGTGAAAGGCACCATGTGTGGTTAACGACGTTCCTAATGTCTCATTGGTGAAGTCCAAGGTTCCGGTGGTGTTCTGGGATTATCGGCTAAGCAGCGGTAGTTACAAGAAGACGCTTCGGGGCTTGAAGGAGTCGATTCGAGTCTTGTAAGTCATCTTGCTTCTAATTGTAAATTCCGTACTTAGTGGACTTAAGGCTAGGACCGTTTGAGTTTTTTTCCCGTTGTGGGTTTTTTCTCGTACATCGCGGCGTAGTGATTTATTTGTTCAATTTATCTTTTGAAAAATTCACCTTAGATGCATGCTTAGGTAAAAAGATAAAATTTGGTTTAAATCACTACTCACTTAAATTGGTGTTAATTTAAATTTGGGTATTTATTAATTTAATTCAAGTCATCGTTTAATTTGTTAAAATTGGCTTGGCCTATTTTGGTAATATTGAAAATATGACTTAGGCAAATTTCTAGGACTTGGGTTAAATTTGTTTAAGTGAAAAATGTATTTGTTGATTAATCTAATTTCACTTGGTTTAATTTTAATTTGAAAATAAAATAAAATTTTGTGTTTGTGTGTGTTTAATTGAACCATCTCGCTTCCGCATCTCAAAAAGGAAATTGTATTAATTTTTGTGGTAAGATTTAAAAATGGGAGGCCTCGCGTTTTCAAATTGGTATCAGAGCCGGAGCGCTAATTTATTTCGTCAAAGATCCATTTTTCAGCTTCTATAATTTTTTTTGCTCCTTGTATTTTTAGGCGGTTCATTTTTTGACTCACTCTCAATTTTTTTTTGTATCTCTCGATGGGATGCCTTAATGATAATTTGTCCATTTCTAATGATAATTAAGTTTTCGATATTCGAGAGTAATTTAATGGGCTTACTAAGTGTAATGAAAATTTAAGAGAATTAAAAGTGCAATTTGCAAAAAGAATTAAGTTTCTTGAAAATGAAAACTTATGTTTTAAATGTAGAATTGAACTTTTGCAAACCTCACTATCTCAAAAAAGATATTTTTCATGAAAAGATCATGGACATAAATTACAATTATAATGTTTTAGAAAAGTCCAAGAAAGAGAGTGATAGTCGAGAAAGGACTCTTAGGGACAAGTTTGCTCACATTGAGGGGGAGCCTGATAATCTTCTAGGAGTTATAGAAAATGTAAATAAGGAGTCCCGTAAAATTGAGGAGTTTAATTTATTACATGAGTCCAAAATTTTAAAAATGAAAAATGATTTACAAGACTCGAGTCTAGTTCAAATATTTCCGCTGCTAAAGCTAAGACCATTGTTTGTTTTAAATGATCAACTTCATCCAAGGACTTTAGAAAAGGTCACACCTTAGGTATCATTCCTTGTATTTTTACATGCTTGCATTGTGGTAGGAAAGGTCACCTTACATCTTTCTATTTTGATCTTAAAAGAAGTCCTAGAAAATCTATGTCTAGTATTTCATTAGTTCTCAAATCCCATCATTTTAAATATACATCTATATGGGTTAACTTACTGGTGAGTTTGGAGGTGTACGTGGTGACTGAGGAATGTTAGGAGTATGTGGTATACCAGGATCGTACACAACTAATGGATTTTTGTGAATGCGATCGGGAGTTGATTGAGGGGTACGTTGTGTATTTTGCATGAGAGGACTATGATAAATGTTCTATCTTTTTGGCATTTGTTTTTAATTTTTGGTCAAATTTTTAGATTAACTAGATCTAACCTAATAATCTACTTACTTCCGCGGCAACGGCGCCAAAAACTTGACGCGACTTAAAAAGTGTTCTGAAGTGTATGCTAATCTAGTCTCAAGTGCAAGCGTGTCGCTGAAGTAATAATCCCGATAAGACAGGGTATTGATCCTCAGAGAAGTAGGATGTGGAGACGTGACGACGTAGGAAAGATCGTTAACCCTAAATTGACCCTAAAAAGAAAATAAAAAGGTGATCTAAGTGGAATGATTTTTACCAACTACGTGCAATTAAATTTGACTAATGAATAAGTAAGCATGCAAAAGTGAACTAATTGTGATTGGTTAACTATGAATGAGAAAATCAAGGTCAGAATACAATCCTCCAACCCTAGTACGTTTACCGGTGATAAAACTATGAATTAGACAATTGATTAAAACTAATCTTTATTAATCTCAAACATTACATATATGAGGGTACTATCCCGCACCATACGTAATGAAGAATAAGAATAAAGCGGTGTTGTTATAGCTACACGCGCGTCGCACTCTTAAGCATCCCGGTTACCTAGGGCAAACGAGATCAAAAGTCCTACGACGGTTATGATCATCACACAACACAATTTAATCATTTATTTAATTTAAAAACTAATTTTAGACACATGAAAACCACATCGGGTTGGGTTCATGCATCCCAACCCCTAAACACCTAGCCTAGCATGGTGAAATTAACAAAAACTAGGGTTTCTATGGTGCATGTAACTGAAATCATGGTAAAATTACTTTTAAGTAAGAACAAACAATTTTTATCTACTGGAAATCGACCAAACTTATTAGAATTATCAAAATAAATCGAAAGAGAGGAGAAAGAATTTAACTTTCTTGTCAGAATCTGAATTTGGGAATCAACACTGCAGTTTTGTGAGCTTCTAGGGTTTACCCAATTTCCTTCTCTAAAAACTAAGTAAAAAAAGTTCTCCAATGTCTTGGAGGACATTAGAATATATAAGTTACGAATCTAAAAGAGTTTCAACCATGAAGGACTCTGATTTAAAAATAAGATAATTGTAAATTTTCACATACGGTCCGAAGTGGTGTGGAATTTTTGGTTCGATCTGATCTGTACCGGATCGATTCATTTTCTTTAATAAACATTTCGGTCATATGCCTTAATTTGTCCAGCGAGTTTTGGGGGTCCGATCCGGACCGTTTTTCAAAATAAACGATTCGATCCGGTTGTGTGATTTTGCCAGTAGCCTTTGCATAGTCGGATCGGTTTGATTATGGATGAAATCGGATCGGACCAGTCGTCTGATGCAATTTCTCTCCATTATCTCTTGAATTTCTCTTCATTATCTCTCATCTTTATACTTTCATAACTTCTGCTATGCAACTTGGATTTGGATGCCATTTCTTCTTACGTACTTATAGACGCGAGGTCTTCGACTTTCATTTTGGGTTCTCATCTGGATTCTAGGTTAAAATTATGCTTTTGCCCTTTTGACTTTTCATTTTCTCTTCTCCTCTTTTCTTTATGTTTCTTTCTTTCTTTCATGCATTAAATACATGCACAAATGACGAGATATACACAAAACTCATGGAAATTGTTAGAAGAAGTTGTTAGCAATGATATGAGATAAATCCATTCCGTTTACATTGTCCGAGGTGGTAAAAACCTTGAAATTAAGGGGATAATTCGAAAGAATTTATGCCTAATCATCTGTCCTCACAAGTAGACACCTCATCACTTCGTTCACACTTGATCGAATCAAGACATACTTGGTCAGTACATAAACCGACCAACTTAAGAAGGTGAACCTTCAAGAAGCATAAAGGTCATTCGCATGAGAATTATCAAGAGATACTCCAGATGTATTTAGAAGACTGACTGTCTCATTCATTACGTACATGTGTAAATGCCTGAATGTATAAAGGCATTCCAACCCTTGGCTCTGGACCACTATAAATATCTTATTTTCCTTAGCGCAAGGGAGAAATTATTCTTGTACAAGAAAGACTGCATAAAACTCCATGTAACGACCAATAATAATACCATAACTGTGGACGTAGGCTTTCTCGTAGCTGAACCACGTTAAAAAAAAATTGTGTCTTATTTATTTTACTTTTATATACTTATATAATTATCTATGATTATAAAATAGGTAATTGGTGGCTTAGATAATCTTTATACCAATTTTAGACATCAACAAGATATTCGTAGGTACAAAAATCGAGGTGGCACCAGCTGTTCGAACAAGTTTGATGCTTGTTCGAATGAGATCAGTTCTTTTTTAGAACAAAAACCAGTTTCGTTCGAATGACGAGCCTTTCTCATTTGAATTCACTTCAAACGACCTTCTAATAACTTTAAACAGTACGCCCTGGATCGATGTTCATTTGAAGTAGACTTCTAATGACCCTTCAAATGAGAACTCCCATTCGTTCGAACGAGATTCCCATCTTTTTTGAATGACTGTGAAAAAAAATTATTTTATTTTAAGTCCAAAAATGCCCAACTCCCAATATAATTATAAATAAACTACGAACTCTAAGCATAAATTATACCATCATTAGGTGGAGTAGAGGATCACGATGAAGATGAACGTGATGCACGTTGAATATGTAGAGGTGCACGTAGTATATGTATGTTGGAGTTGTGGGATATTCAGATCTTTGACATTTCGTGATGACGTGATGTAGAGTAACAAGATATGCTATAAAGAATGTAACCTAGATACTAGGGGCAATGTCTGAAATGTTTCCATTACAGTACATTTCTTTGGGTTGTGTTTTCAATTTTGAAGTTCTATTAGCATGTATTTGAGCTTATCATGGTTTTGAACCTACTTCTTATTATATCTTAGTTAATGATGCATCCATTATGTTTGAGAGTTGAGGTTTATTATGTCGTATTCATATATTATCACATGTTTCTTTTTCTTGCTGAGAATGATAGTTAAATTTCCTTTACAAGTTGTATCTAAAACATGATTAGGAATGTTAGTTACATGATTAGGTATAAATTATGATTGATAAGTTTGGTTATGGGTATTAAACATTTTAAGTATCATGTTTAGAGGATGCATACTCACGTGATATATATATGTTGATTGCATTAGATTCTAATTGAGCTTATGATTGGGTATAACATGTCTAGACATATGATTAGTTATGTGGTTAAATGCATCATAAAATATATTTTCAATGCATCATTATGTTTATAAAAATAAACTAGGGTGTTGGTGCGAAATTGGGGATGTTTGGTCGCCAAATGTGAAAATTTTAGGATTTTCGGTACATTGTTACTCTCTTGTTCGAGCCCAAATTAGACATATTAGTTTTATGATATTAGTAAAACATAAATACGGAATTTGTAGATATATAAGTTAAATACACATGGAATCAAAGGGCGAGTAAATTAAGGTCCGAAATAGTGACTTATTGTAATTTTACAAAGACAGGACAAATCTATCATTAGTGGAATTGTTGGATTGGACCTTTTGTCCAACCAATCACACACAACCACCTTTAAATGGTCACATGGATTCACGAACACATTTTTATGGTTATATAGAAGACCTTTATCATCTTGTTTAGTTGATATTTTAATCTTATGAAGAAATATGTTTATGGAGATAGGAAAAGGAAGTTAAGGAAGAAATTGCTTTGGAAAATTACTATAAATCAAGGAGTACTTATAAGGTAATTGCCTCTTTGTTAAAGTTGATCACATGAATGAGTTTTAAACTTTGTATGTTTTTGTTTCTAATTTTGATAAAGATTTTAATGATACCCATATTACCTTATTGTATTAAAAAGAGGATGGCTTAAGAACATAAATAACAACTTGTGCCAGGATAGTAAATGTTAACATTAAAGTCCAAGATTTGAATCACCTTCTTGTGAAGCTTTTTAATTTAGTAAATTCATGTGTATGATGTGTATATATGTTAAAACATTTTTAGTATATGTTTCCATGAACTAATGTCCAAGATAAATAGTGTGGAGATTTAATTATGTTATGTTATGTTCTAAAGTTCTACTTTAGACCTAGTTTTGTTAAAAGTGTAATAACTCATTGAGTACTTAGGAAAATCAATTGACTCTAGTTGGAGATGTTCGATGACACCTATGAGTATAACATAATCGAATATGAGCAAAAAATACCTTTTGGTTTGTCTTGGGGGGTGTTTTCAAGGTGATGGTTGTAAGTCGGTACATAGTTGCCATTTGCATAATCTTCTTGGATATTCCCTGAGTTTGATAAAGCTTTTGACATAGAAAATGAATACTGAAAATTATGAAACTTTAATTTTGTATTATTCAATATGTGTACTGAAATTGGGTGGAAGATCATAGAAATTTATGGTGTACAAAAATTATGAAAAATCTTGGAAGTTGACTGAACAATAGAGGAGCCTATAGTGCGAATTTTCTATGTAGTAAGAAATTTGCATATCTTACTCTAGGAAACTTGAAAAGATGCGTCGTCTTTTGTATTGTAAACCTAATATGATAAAGATTGAATTGTAATGTTTGATTATTATTTATGATATGATTTGGATATGTTAAATATCTTGACTTGAATGTGGATGGTGAAAGTGCGGAAGCCCCCAATTTTTAAATTCAAATATAATGAAATGGTTCAAATTTTAATTTTCCAAAAGTTATTTAAAATTTTCTTTTCTTAAATAGAACAAACCAACTTATGAAAAAATTAAAACTAAACGACAAGTGAAATTAAACTACACACACAATTTTCATTTCGACTTAAACACACATTAATCCAATTCAAGTTAAACTTGCATGCTATCAAGATAAAGTAATTTTACACTTGAATTTAATTGAACATACCCAAACATTAAATTTGCACCAAATTAAATAGATTGTGATTTTGAACTAATTTTATCTTTTAGTCCTAAGCATGCGTCTACGTGATTTAAGAAAGATAAAATTAAATAATATCACACGACGCGCCGATGTACGAGGAAAACCCAAATGGGAAAAACATTGGACGGCCCTAGCCACGAATTCACTAAGTATGGTAGTTTTTACAAAGACTCGACACAAGAGGACTTACACAAACAGACTTGAGTCCGTCCAAGCCTTGACGCGCTCCTTCGGTCTTCAACCTCCGCCTAGTGAATAACCGTGGACTCCTCCACAGTCTCGGACTCCACCAATGGGGCTATGGTCACCGTCAACCCACACGCGAAGCCTTTCTTCGAGTGAGACCACCGTAATAAACTTTTCTCCTTTTGGGGGTAGAGAAGAACCCAAACTCTCTTCTTGTTGGTGTAGAGAATAACATGTGTCAAAACTCTCCAAGCAATGATATATCAATAGGTACTTGGAATAAACTAAACAAATGGGTGTGTATGTATTTTTAATGAGTTTAATCCATAAAAATCAAACACAAAACATGGAACTTTTTCTTAAAAGTTTTGCTCTCAAAAGACTCTTAGAATGTGAAAAAGTTGTCTTCAAAAAGTTAGTTCCCGCACTTAAGAAGTATGTCAAAAAGGAAGTGGGGTAAAGTAGTGGAAAAGTGGAAAAAAACTGGCTTAAAACTGTTCCCGCTGTTTTTTCGTTAGAAATCTCGTTCGAACGAGACTTCTAACGAAGAGACAGAAAGAAAAAAAAAATCTCGTTCGAACGAGAAGTCATTGAAACGAGGTCGTTCGAACGACCTATCTAACGAGATCTCAGGCCATGGTTCTAGATAATTTCGATACGAACGCGTGGCCGCCAGTTTCGTGTCATTCTGATTTTTTTTGGATTTGATATATTTTTTTACTGAAAGGTGTCCGAGAACAAAATATTTAGAATTATGAATTCAAAAAAGTTTACAAAAAGGTTCTAACACCCAAAATAAATTTCTAACATACACCCAATAAATAATGTTCCAAGCTCCTATATATATATATATTAAAAATGCATTCATACCTTAGGAGCAATGGAACCATGTTGATGACGTAGAAACGAGGCACAAACACACACGGCATTAGATGAAGCTTTAATATCTTGGCCGCTACCTCTTCAACAAACACGTCATAGGCTTGAATGGACTATCATATGACTCAAATGTTTTTGTCCGGAATTGAGCCAAAAACTACAAAGGACTCAATTGGAAATTTGTGTCCTTACAAATCTCCCCCTTTGGCTATTCCGGGACAAAAACTAAACAAAAATCCTAAAGGGCCGTCAAGCTCACTAGACTCAAAAACAATGTCCCACGCAAAATAAAAATATAATGCTTGACTCAAACAACCCAAGGATCAATATCTTTGCCGATGTTGAATGTTGCCATTTTGAAGTATTCCTGCACACTCAAGCAAACTATCAAACGCAGAGGTAATATCAAAAATATTAAATGTAATTAAATAATTACTCCCCCAAAATTAATTCTCCCCTTTATCAAACAAATGACATACTTAGAAAGACGTCTCCCCCAAGATAAATCTCCCCCAAACTAAGATACGATAATAATAGGATTAGATACTATTTCTTCCCCAAACTAAGATGACCTTTTCGACCACAATGTGTACAAGTAAAAACATGTCGAAAAGATTTACCTATGGAGTGATCTCTAAAAGCTTTCCTAGTAGATTCTCCTAATACGTTGGTTTTGGCTTTATGAGTAGATTCATTACAAGTATTGAAGCCTAAACCACACATGTCATTTTTAATTTGGACCGTTCCTAAGATTTTATCTAATTTTTCCGAACGACACTCCAAATCAAATTTGACATTACATTACTAGAGTCTTTTAATTTATTTTGCAATTCTAAAATGTTAGACTCTAATAAGACATTTCGCTCTTCAAAAGCAAGAAGCTCCTTTTTCAAGGATTCCATTAAACCCCTAAGGCTATCTCTCTCACCTTCTATATATTCAAGCTTCTCTAGAAGAGTTTTCTCTCGTGTCCTAAGGTCTTCAACCAACATACTATTATCAACGACCTTGACATGTTCTTTCAAACTAGCTTCTAACTTCAAATTAGCTCTTTTCAATTTAATAGATTCTTTATAAAGTTCTTGAAAATCATTTTGAAGCTCACTCACATTAACCTCTTCTTCATTTTCACTCTCTCTTTCTTCTCCACTCTCACTATCATAAAAAATAAGGGAATCAAAAACTTTGACCTCGGAAGTGTCATGTGTTAAAGTTTCATCAATCGACGAGTTCTCGCTATCACTCACATGACTAGCCATAAAAGCCACAAAGTTGGGCTTAGTGGGGGAATCGGTTCCCTCTTCCTTATCACTATCACTAAGGGTCGCATTATATGAAATGGGTCGCTTACCCTCTTTCCTTAGTTTAGTGGGGCACTCAAAATCCCTATGACCATAACCCTCACAACCAAAACACCTATTTGACTCGTCCCTATTTAAATTTTCTTTAGAAATTTTAGGGATCTTTTCGGCTTTGTCATGCTTAGAAGTTTCAAATTTCTTAAAATCATTTTTAAATTTATCTTTGTTAAATTTAAGAAATTTTCGAAATTTCCTAGCAAACAAGGCTATATCTTCCGAGTCACTATCACTCTCGCTCTCTACTACTTGTTTGACATCTTTCAGGGCTTTTAAAGCAACGCCCTTTTCAATTTTCTTTTCAGTTTTAGAGGGAAACATGTCTAGTTCATAGGTTTGTAAATCACCTACGAGCTCTTCTAATTTCATAGAGGCTAATGTTGGTAAAAAATTTAAAACGGTCACTTTTGGAATAAATCTATCGGGTAGGGACCTTAGAATTTTCTTTACTACTCGGTTGTCGGGTATTTTCTCTCCCAAGTTAAAAGATGAATTAACATATCAGAAAGTCTAGCATAAAATTCATCAAAAGTTTCTTTTTCATTCATTTTGATAGTTTCAAATTGAGTGGTGAGGTTTTGAAGTTTCGAAGCTTTAACGACACTAGTACCTTCATGAGTGAGTTGGAAAATATCCCATGCTTCTTTAGCGGTCTCACACGTCATAATGCGTCGGAATTCATCTGGTGTGACAGCGCTAAATAAGGCATTTAAACCTCGAGAATTAAAGTTTGAAAGTTTAAATTCACCCTCACTCCATCTATCGGCGGGTTTGGGAACACGCTCATTATCTACTAAATGAGTAGGTGGGGACCACCCATTAACAACAGACATCCAAACTCTCTCATCGATAGATTTTAGTGCCGATTTCATTCGCGCTTTCCAATACGCGTAGTTTGAACCATCGAAAATAGGAAATTTTGAAAATGGGGAAAATTCCATTTTAGCCAAAAATTATTTAAAAGATCTTTAACGAAATAATTTATCGCTTTGGCTCTGATACCAATTTGAAAGTGCGGAAGCCCCCAATTTTTAAATTCAAATATAATGAAATGGTTCAAATTTTAATTTTCCAAAAGTTATTTAAAATTTTCTTTTCTTAAAGAGAACAAACCAACTTATGAAAAAATTAAAACTAAACGAAAAGTGAAATTAAACTACACACACAATTTTCATTTCGACTTAAACACACATTAATCCAATTCAAGTTAAACTTGCATGCTATCAAGATAAAGTAATTTTACACTTGAATTTAATTGAACATACCCAAACATTAAATTTGCACCAAATTAAATAGATTGTGATTTTGAACTAATTTTATCTTTTATTCCTAAGCATGCATCTACGTGATTTAAGAAAGATAAAATTAAATAATATCACACGACACGCCGATGTACGAGGAAAACCCAAATGGGAAAAACCTCGGACGACCCTAGCCACGAATTCACTAAGTATGGTAGTTTTTACAAAGACTCGACACAAGAGGACTTACACAAACTGACTTGAGTCCGTCCAAGCCTTGACGCGCTCCTTCGATCTTCAACCTCTGCCTAGTAAATAACCGTGGACTCCTCCACAGTCTCGGACTCCACCGATGGGGCTATGGTCACCGTCAACCCACACGCGAAGTCTTTCTTCGAGTGAGAACACCGTAATAAACTTTTCTCCTTTTGGGGGTAGAGAAGAACCCAAGCTCTCTTCTTGTTGGTGTAGAGAAAAACAGGTGTCAAAACTCTCCAAGCAATGATATATCATTAGGTACTTGGAATAAACTAAACAAATGGGTGTGTATGTATTTTTGATGAGTTTAATCCATAAAAATCAAACACAAAACATGAAACTTTTTCTTAAAATTTTTGCTCTCAAAAGACTCTTAGAATGTGAAAAGGTTATCTTCAAAAAGTTAGTTCCCGCACTTAAGAAGTATGTCAAAAAGGAAGTGGGGTAAAGTAGTGGAAAAGTGGAAAAAACTGGCTTAAAACTGTTCCCGCTGTTTTTTCGTTAGAACTTCTAACGAAGAGACAGAAAGAAAAAAAAATCTCGTTCGAACGAGAAGTCGTTTGAACGACCTATCTAACGAGATATCAGGCCATGGTTCTAGATAATTTCGATACGAACACATGGCCGCCAGTTTCGTGTCATTCTGATTTTTTTTGGATTTGATATGATTTTTTTACTGAAAGGTGTCCGAGAACAAAATATTTAGAATTATGAATTCAAAAAAGTTTACAAAAAGGTTCTAACACCCAAAATAAATTTCTAACATACACCCAATAAATAATGTTCCAAGCTCCTATATATATATATATTAAAAATGCATTCATACCTTAGGAGCAATGGAACCATATTGATGACGTAGAAACGAGGCACAAACACACACGACATTAGATGAAGCTTTAATATCTTGGCCGCTACGTCTTCAACAAACACGTCATAGTCTTGAATGGACTATCCTATGACTCAAATGTTTTTGTCCGGAATTGAGCCAAAAACTACAAAGGACTCAATTGGAAATTTGTGTCCTTACAGATGGGACTTCAGTTATGGTAAATGATTTGAATGGGATCACATGATGCTTATGAATTGGGTTATGTTTAAATAATTCTTTAGACTATCAATATTCTTATGATGAATATAACATTGTAATAATGATAGTAAGGGAGGAAAAACCCATTGAAAAAGTGCCAAATAAAGGCAAAGGAAAGG
This sequence comes from Sambucus nigra, assembly GCA_949130495.1. NCBI lineage: Eukaryota > Viridiplantae > Streptophyta > Magnoliopsida > Dipsacales > Adoxaceae > Sambucus > Sambucus nigra. Next base: position 747,786,405 of record OX422209.1, on the reverse strand, counting down.
CCCATTAAGTTGTCAAGGTGAGTGTACTCACTGGTAAGATATATTTATACATGGTTATGGATACGATCAGAATATTATTGATCGAGTGGAAAATCGAGCGTTCGTGTAATACGCTAATCATTTTTATAGGCTTCCATCACAATACAAAAAACAAATAAACTTCATCTACTCTCTTATGAAGTATAGCGGCTAGTTTGGGTATCGAATCTAGAGGGAATGTTTGATAGATTTTAATTGATTTATTAGTTCAAAAATAAAGTGTAAAAGATGGTGATGGGGTGAGAAAGGAAAAAGGAAAAAATAAAGAAGTTAACTAAAACTAATTGGAAAATTAAGGTAGGGACACAATCCCCCAACTCCTAGTATGTTTACCGGATATAAGAATAATTATGAATTAGATAATTTATTAAATCAAGTCTTTATTAATCTAAAGCATTATATATATAAGGGTACTAGACCTCACCATACATAATCAAAAGTAAGAATAAAGTGGTGTCGTCATAGCTACATGCGCGTTGCACTTTTAAGCATCCCGGTTACCTAGGGCAAACGAGATCAAAAGTCCTACGATGGTTATGATCATCACACAACATGATTCGATCATTTATTTAATTCAGGGAATTAATTTTACACATATGCAAACCACATCGGGTTGGGTTCATGCATCCCAACCCCTAAAACATCTAGCCTAGCATGGTGTAACTATGATTAACTACACAAGAATCCATTAACAAACATGTGAAAATAAGGAAACAATATTATGTAAAATGAGGAAACAATAACAATGCTGGAATTTAAGGTTACCAAGATTGAAGAACACAACCATGCAAGAAGAAATCAAAGATTGAAGAAAAACGGGAAAAACTCTTGAATTAAAGGTGCAAAATATGTAAATTCTTCTCCTAGGTATTCCTCCTTGTTTTGGAGCTTTTACATCAATGAAATCTGAACAAAAAGAACCCTAATGACTAAATATATAGGCTAGAGGTCGTTTAGAAGAGTCCCCAAAACATAAAACTCTTTTGGCTAAAAGATAAGGACAAAATAAAATTCTGTATCTAGAAATTTTGTCACACTTAGAAAGCGTGACTAATTTTGTAACAGTTCTGGAGCGTGATTAATGGTTGTGTCGGTTCGTTTTCCATTTAATTCAGATCGGTCCGGTTCATAAATTTAGCCAGTGAGTTTCAAGGCTCCAGACCGATTCAGAGATTTTTTTTTTTTTGCGATTTTCTCTCAACTTTGAATGACCATAACTTCTTCACGTAGCTCGGATTGAGGCGATGTTTTTTCCAGTTTTCTTGTTATTGAAAGCTCTTAAAATTTTTAGTTGGCCCCACCTCCGGAATAAGGCTGAAAAATTATGAAAATGCCCTTCAACTCCTCGTTTCTTGGTTTCTTTTACTGTTTTGAGTTCTCTCTCGCACTTTCTTGCATGAAATACCTGTAAAACACATAATAAATACACAAAATACAAAATGCTTGCCACAAAGGGTTTGTGTCATAAATATGAGATAAATCCAAGCTATTTACAATGCATGGGATCATAAAAAAGCAGAAATTAAAGGGATAAATGTGAACAATTTATGCCTAATCAAACCCCCCTAACTTATAACTTTGCGTGTCCCGAGCAATGTATAAGCATAAGAGTATTAGTTAAGGACCCTTAAAAAACTTTATTGGGATAGAATACCTTTTTCACGGGCAAGCGATTGCATTTAGCGTATGCAACAAGCCTTTAAAACCCTATGTAACCCTAATAGGACGAGTTGTGTCTCGTGAGGGTTTGCAGTGAATATACCCACAAAATTCATTTTCGACTCGAAGAAAAACCAAAATACTTAAATCACCACAAATTCCCTGTGTGTGTGTGTGTGTGTGTGTGTGCGAAGCCAAAACTTAAACCGCTAACTTCCACCGATTGATAATTACGTTACTTTGCAAAAATTCATTTTGATTCAAATACTCACAGGATGCACTCACAAACGAATCACTCAGAATGTGGCTATCTCTCATGGCATGTGTGATATAAAGAGTAAATATATTGGAACACAGATTCATGCACACAAATAGAAAGATGAAATATTTGAGGTGAAAAGATCACTTCATTGGGTTACGATCATTGGGAAACGACAAACATCGTCTCTATTCACACCAATCATTCTCTCTTCTTATCGTTTTTGTCTTAGCTCTCCACGCAGTAAGCAATTTCATAATATGGACTTGGTTAGGACTTTTCGGTTTGAAGGTGTATTGGGGTAAAATTGGGAGTATTTGGGAAGTTCGGATGTGGATAATATTCTTATGATGTCCATTAGTGCTTTCCGGGCTTTTGTTCATTTTTATTATATTTTTCACACTTTATTTTATTGCTATTTTTGTTGAGCATACTTCTAATTTTTTTTCTTGCCCCTGTTTATTGCACTTTTCATGACTTTACTTTGGAATTTTCACTTTTCACAATTCCGAGCCAATTAGGGGTTTTCAGCCTGTCAAACGAAAGGAAATTTTTTTATTTGGCATGAATTGGGTTGCAAAAGGTTAATTTTTCATGACTTTTTCTGGCCAATATCTTTGGGTGACAAACGAGGGCCTACTTCATTATCCAAATTTCTAATCACATTACCATATGTGTTTCGAGATGAATTTAGTTTAGAGATATTTTAGCACACCTTATTCAAGACAACCTCTCACACATTTCCCATAACCGGTCAAAATAATAAAATAGAGATCATCAACGAGTTATTAAAATGCTGAAAAAAACTTTGAGTTAATCATAAACTTGAATTGATCTAAAAACTCGAAAAAATCGATAGGCTCGAAATCTCACCGGGTTGATTAATCGTCGCACTTATTCGTAAAGTCATCAATTTTTGCTCAATTTCCATCTTTGGTCAGTTTTGGCTTTATGCATTTGATATTTATGACTTGAGACTAGAAATTTGTGACATTTTTGAACCTTTTAAGTTCCAATTTTTATTTATTTTGAAGAAAGATATTTTCGGAATTTTCGAAGTTTTTCAATTTTTTTATAAATTTTGGGCATTTTTGAAAATTTATGAAGTTTTAGAACTACGCACTCGTCCCCCCCCCCCCCCCCCCCCTCCCCCCAACTTAAACTTTTGCATTGTCCTCAAGCAAAAATGACTAAAATCTAACTCAAGGCAAATAATAAGTGCAAAAAAAATAAAATGAAGAAATAAGCAAAATGCAGATTTTTATATAGAACGACAAATACGTGTTACAAGGGAAAGGGAGAAAAAAACAACCAGTAGCCACAAATAAGAGACGAGCAACACAAACAACAAGCCATCACAAAAACAGCACGAAAACAACCAAAACAACAAAAGTATCACCGAACCGATCCAAGTTCCCAGGACCGGACCGGTCCGGTTCCCAGAATCTTCCAGCCTCCCCTAACTTAAGATTGTGCTCTTCTCTCTAAACTTTAGGACGTTCCCACAACTATTCCCTCGCATGATCGACCTAGAACCTCCCGACACCTACTTAGGACCATATACGCTCTCTTGAAATGTGTGCTAGCACTCCTATCCCAAGCCTCTCATGACCTATACTTACGGAATCTTAACTACCCTATCCCGCTCATAGCTACTATACATAAGAATTCACCCCATACACGTCGGGGGTGCAATGACCTCTCTGTCTCCTAAAAACTTACCCGACCCCGTGAACGGGGTATGATGCTCTCCTCATCTACCCATCCTCACATCGTAAACCAATAGTAGAAACAAGTTGGGACCCATCCCAAAACTAAAGGCATCACCTTGAGGTTTGTGATATCTGTCCAGAATGGGATCCTCATGGTGCTCCATCGAATTACAGCATACGTGTCCCAACGTGGGGGTAAAATCTCGATGATAATTTAGAAGACATGATAAACCTACATCTCTCTTAACTTCAGAAATACATGGGTCGGGCTCCAAATCGTATGAGACTCTACTCCTCTCCTCTATCGTATTCGAAGGCTCGAGAGGTAAGGGTAGATGTGCACAAACAATGAATTTATATATCCTCTCTTTCTAATTGCTTTCTTCTACATGTTTACATGAGTCCAATAGGGATTGGAATTCTATAGTAAATCTCTCATCCGCCAACCCAAATTCTTTCTCAAATTCCTCTAAGCTCATGTCTTCGAATTCCCCTTCTCGCTCGCTCTCGAAATACTCTCTCACAGTCTCTTCAAGATGTTCTTTCATGCTACTTCCCATGCGCTCTTTCTCGCTATCAATGGCGGTCACTATACATGATTCCCTCACTTTTCTTTAGTGTCCGAACTACCGCTCTCACTTGCAGTAATAAGACATACCCCTACCAGCTCTCTCATGTGATCACTCTCGACGTTCTCATTTACTGTCTGTTCCATAAGATCCATTTCTCGTGCTTCGCTCTCATCACCCTCGGGCTTGGTGTTGTTGAAGATATTGGTGTCGAGAGTCATGTTTTTCATGCCCCCATTACGAGTGTCAATCAATGCGTTATCCGTATCTAAGAATGGGCGGTCAAGGATGACAGGAACACGATTACTCGGTATAGCGAAAGGCTCCTCATCCTAAATGTCAAAATCCACCGGGAAGTAGAAAGTGTCAACTTGGACGATCACGTCTTCAACGACCCCCAACGTATCTTTACGGAACAATCATCGAGTTGGAGAGTAATTTTTATGGGATTAAGGTCCCCCACTCCTGGCTGCTTATAAATGGAATATGGGAGGATATTAACACTCGCACCTAAATCTATTAGCTCTTTCTCAATTCGATTCTTCCCCATGATGCATGAAATGGTGGATGCTCCAGGATCTTTAAATTTTTATGGAAGGTCGCTCGATAGTATTGAGCTTACATTTTGTGCTAAAAATACATTTTTCTTTACCTTTAGCCTACGTTTTATTGTAAGTCTTTAAAGAACTTAGCGTACGCGGGAATTTTCTTTATGGTGTCGAGGAAAGGTAAATCCAACTTTACTTGCTTAAAGACCTCTAGCACATCATCACGGGTGTTTCTTTTTGGGGAGAAATCAACTGTTGAGGTAATGGCGTGGCATTGGGTGGTTTCATTACGACATCGGGCTCACTAGTGTCGTCATTTTCACTCTCCTTCAAGGGGGCATCTTCGACCTCTTTCATGTCAGGCTAAACCTCCTTGTCCTTAGGTGTGTCGTGTGGGGGAGGTGATAAATCAACAACTCTCCCACTACGTAGAGTGGTAATTTCACTACATTGATCTTGATGTTCATTAGAGGTAGAGCTAACACTAGTTTGACCTTGAGGAGGTCTTTGTCCTAGAGCCGGAAACTTACCCTTCTCTTGGATACTCAATGATGATTGCAAGTTAGAGATATTCACATTTATGTCGGTGAACATGCGATCATACTTACCATTGTTTTCATTCTGGGCATTGATGAATTGGTGTATCATATCCTTGAGATTTTTATGCGGTGGAGTGATATATGGTCCGAGAGGTGGTGCTTGCATATGCGGTGATTGTGGAAATTGGAGAGGTGGGGGAGGGGCAACGTGTGAATTAGGATTCAACGCAGCATGTTATTGTCCATAGCTAAAACCAGGATGGTTTTTCCATGAAAGGTTGTACGAATGTCCATGCAGGGGACCGAAATTACCCTTAAATCCTCCTACACCACTCACTTACTCCAGAAGCATAACTTTATAGGTGGGTATCATCGAGCATTACTCTTTTGAATGTATGGACTCACAAATAGCACACACCTTCTCAATGGGGGTGTGGAATGAGCCAGTTTCTTCTCTACTTCCAACCGCGAGCAATTCTCTCATGCCCTTCTCAATTTTCTCGAATCGACGGTCATTTAAGGTATCTTTGTCTATGTGGTATAGACCAGATGCCGATGGAGTAGTGGACGCTTATAGAGATCTATTTTGGGCACTAGGATCGGATGTGTCCCACACTTGAGTAGTTTCGGTGACATACTTAAGGTGGATCTCAGCATCATTAGCATCTAGATCGATAAAGGGTCCATCACACATTATTTCAACGAGTTGTTTGGAGTTTATATTCATCCCATGATGGAAGAAATAGATGATTTGGTGTTTATCAAGACCATGGTGAGGGCATGAAGTGACTAACTCGTTAAAATGCTCATGACATCGATCGAGCGGCTCATTTTCTAGTTGTCGATAAGTTTGAATTTGAGCCTTAATGGCATTCGTTCGATGCTGAGGGAAGAACTTTTTGAGAAATTTGGATTTTGTAATCGAGTTCAAAGACAAAGACCATAGCCAGGTTTTAGCTTTATCCATTAGAGAGAACGAAAAAAAGCTTGAGGCGAATCACATCTTTGGTGCATGTTTGATCACTGAAAGTTTTGTACGCCTCCTCGAACTCACGAATGTGGAGATATGGTTTTTCCAACTCCATTCCATGAAAGGTAGGAAGTATTTGGATCATCCCATTTTGAAAATGGAATTTCCCTGCATTATACGGGAGTAGGATGCATCCCAGAGTGACTGATCCCTCGGGATATAAGAATTCTCTCAATGGGCGATATGGTGCCTCTCCCTCACCCATACTATAACTAGCGTGATCAAACATGGCTCTCTCTCCAATTAAATTAGTATCCTCACTCGGTGTGCTCGGAGTGTAACTTGAAGTGTAACCTGATGGATAACTCGAAGGGAAATCTGAAGGATCACTCGATGTGTAACTTTCTAGTGAGTTTGGAGGTGTAGGAGGTGGACCCCAAAACTGAGGGACGTTAAGAGTATGTGGGCTATCAGAATCGTACACAACTAACGGATTCACGAAATGTGATCAAGAGTTGATTGAGGGGTTTGTTGCGGATTTTGCATGAAAGGACTATGAGAAATGTTCTATCCTTTTCGATTTTTATTTTTTTCTGAATTTTTGATTTTTTGATTTTTTTGGCTTTTTAAGAATTGAATCAATTTTTGAATTAAATTAACCTAACCTAACAGTCTACTTAAATCCCTAGCAACGACGCCATTTTGATTGAGTGGAAAATTGAGCGTCTGTGTAATACGCTAATCGTTGTTATCGGCTTCCATTGAAATACAAAAAAAAACTAAACTTCAACTACACTCTTATGGAGTATAGCGGCAAGCCTGGGTATCGAATCTACGGGGAATGTTGGATAGATTTTAATTGATTTATTAGTTCAAAAATAAAGTGTAAAATATGATGATGGGGTGAGAAAGGAAAAAGGGAAAAATAAAAAAGTTAACTAAAACTAATTGAAAAATTATGGTAGGGACACAATCCCCTAACTCCTAGTATGTTTACCAGATATAAGACTAGTTATGAATTAGATAATTGATTAAATCCAGTCTTTATTAATTCCAAGCATTATATATATGAGGGTAGTAGCCCTCACCATACATAATCAAAGGTAAAAATAAAGCGGTGTTGTCATAGCTACGCACGGGTCGCACTCTTAAACATCCCGAGTACCAAGGGAAAATGAGATCAAAGTCCTATGATGGTTGTGAGAATCACACAACACGATTTGATCCTTTATTTAATTCAGGGAACTAATTTTAGACACATTCAAACCACATTGGGTTGGGTTCATGCTTCCCAACCCCTAAAAAATCTAGCCTAACATGGTGTAACTATGATTAACTACACAAGAATCCATTAACAAGCACGTGAAAAATAAGAAAACAATAATATATAAAATGAGGAAACAATAACAGTGCTGGGATTTAAGGTTACCAAGATTGAAGAACACAATCATGCAAGAAGAAATAAAAAATTGAAGAAAACCCGAAAAAACTCTTGAATTAAAGGTGCAAAATATGTAAATTCTTCTCCTAGGTATTCCTCCTTATTTTGAAGCTTTTACATCAATGAAATGTGAATAAAAAGCACCCTAATGACTAAATATATATTCTAGAGGTCATTTAGAAGAGTCCTCAAAACATGAAACTCTTTTTGCTAAAAGATAATGACAAAATAAAAATTCAATATCTGGCAATTTTGTCACAATTAGAAAGCGTGACTAATTTTATAACGGTTCTGGAGCGTGACTAATGGCTTGAGCGTGACTAAGGCTACAAAATTATGAAAATGCCCTTCAACTCCCCATTTCTAGGTTTCTTTCACTATTTTGAGTTCTCTCTCGCACTTTCTTGCATGAAATACCTGTAAAACACATGAGAAATATAAAAAATATGAAAGACTTGTCAAAAGGGTTAGTAGCATAAATATGAGATAAATCCAAGCTATTTACAATGCATGAGATCATAAAAAGGTCGAAATTAAGGGGATAAATGTGAAGAATTTATGCCTAATCAATTATGAACATGAAATTGTTCATTTCGGTCTACCGAAATGGAAGGTTAATCCCCGACCCAGAGTGGGGGATAATTGTCTATTACAACCAGGAATGAGGGAGAGTTATCTTTTGCACATAGGATATGTGAATCATGATTCGAAAAGTTAGGTCATTCATTATGAATGGACCGGATAAGCTATTATTACATAATTATATGTATATGATTTATTGCCTTTAATTTTATGTAGTAGTGATGCCTTCACTGAGATATTTTGCTCACAATCGCTATATTTATGTTTTTCAGGTAACGTGATGTTACTTCCAAATCTAGGAGGTCAGGTGGTGTTAGCAAGGGATGCATAAAACCATGATTTTGGTCAAATGGAAATATGATAAATTTAAGCCTACTTATCCTTTAAGTAAATTTCAATAAGCATAACTACTTTAAAATTGTGAAAAGTTTTTAGTTTTATGAATTCATGTTGATGACTAAAAAACGATACTCGTTTTTCTAGTTTGGTTAAGGAAATTATGGTTTGACTCACTTTGTCGTTCAAACTTACTTATAAGTAACTATTTTGGGGTGTGTCAATTGCCATGTCCTTTTTCCTTATAGAGTTAGGAGAAAACGGACATCGTTGCCATACAAGTTATAACTACTTGTAATGAAAACACTAATCTTTCAGCTTTTTCACTACTACAGAGGAATATGGACGTTCTTAACCCAAACTTTATACTTGAGACTTACCCTAATCTACTTACTTTTTTTAAGGAAATAAGTAAAGCTCTTCTCAACAACTAAAACCATCCCCTGGCTACCGACGATGCTCACTCCTGGATTACGTAATGGATTCGAGTTTCTCCACCATATATAGACCAAAGCATCCCATATTCAAACAATGATAAAAATCATAAAAACAAGGTTCTTAATTTGATCCTCATCAACCAACATCAGCGTTTACAATTTCCTTTTGTCAATTATTTAAAATTGAAATGTCCATATAGTTTTTCCCCGACGGGGGGACCAGGCATATATAACACCTATTTAAAAGAATTATCATAAATTTTAAAATACTGTTATTTCGTGATTCCCTCCCTCCGATGGGGAGGAATGCCAAATACTAACACGAGAAACTAATCATATCGCGAGTTTAAAATGTAAATGAGAGTCATACCTTTTTTTTGTTTTTTAATTTTTAATTTTTAATTTTTTTATAAGTTGTGTGGGTGCCAATAGCCAAGTCATTTTTTACCTAATAGTGCCAGAGAGAAAAGTCATAGGTTCCTTTATCAACACCCTATTAAAATATTATAATTACTAGTTGTTGGTGCACGCACAATGTGTGTTCAGTACGTATTAAAATAAAAAATATATTTAATGTAAAATTAATTTTTATAAATAATATAAGTATGACACATGAATTAAATTGCATACGAAATAGTCATTATAAAATAAGAAATAAGTCTATTACAACTATTAAAAAGAATAAAGGAAATTTTAAAGGCAACTCGTAGAATAATAAACCATAACTGGCTATGAGCTTTTGGGAAATTTACATCCCTCCCAATAGATTAGGAAGTTTAGGGTCGTGGGTAAGTGGGAGAAGAGTTTAGAGGTTAGTGGCTTGATGGAATTTACAAATGTATCCATATAACTAATTCATTCATGAAGGTGGATTGGGATCATAATTAAAAGAAAAAAAAGTGACAGAGCTTCACCAATCAAAATGGATGTTACCTTTTATGGGACCCATTTATTTATCCTATGAGGATAGCTTACCAGCCCAATGCGCCTAGCAGGCTTCCCGACCCGAATCATAAACTTATTTTACTTACGTGTATTCAACGTGCACCAGGAGACGCGTGGATATATTCTAATTAGTTCCCAACAATCTCAGAAGAGATATTCAAGGATACTAAGAGTTATCTACATGTCAATTGAGTTCCTTGTATAACTCGAACTCTATAATTCATCTATAAATTGTAAACCCTAGCTCGGGGCATAGGGGTATGTAATCGGAGATTTTGAGAGACACTTAATATAAACAGTAACCTCTTCGTGGACATAGGCAAGTTGCCGAACCACATACATCGTTATTTTGTGTGTGACTTTTTATTTCTTGCACCTTGTGATTGTTTTCGTGGAGTCCTCATTATGATATTATTTGTACTCATAATTGACGCCGTTTGTGGGAATAGACTTTTATTCCTATGAACATATTCAGACATAGGAAGCCCATGATGTCTCACCACAACAACAACCTCCCTCAAGTTGGTGATGTATAAGAGAACCCTATTCATCCTAGGATCAGGTCTGAGATTTACCAACATACGAACCCCAAGTTTCGCCAGGATAGGTAGTCTTCTGAGGGGAGACAAGGACCACCTAGGTCTACGTAGATTTCTCGATTGGCCGAATTTTATGAATCCCAGCTTCACGAACAAGAAGAGGCTACACACCTCCAGGAGGGAGATTATGCTCGCCTTCAAAGGTGCCTAGAAAGTGTGGAGAGAGATCTCCAAAGATATACTAGGAAGTACAATGGCTGGACTCTTATTCCTCAAGTGAGTAATACTCGTAGTCATGGAAGGAGATCTAGGCATAACCATAAAAAACCTGAATGCAATAGATCAGAGCAAAGACGATCATATCATGGCCGTCCAAAAAGATGCCATAGGAGTAACGATCGACAAAACCACGAGATCAGAACTCTGGTTCGTAGAGAAACGGATCATCATCTAGCCCACTATGGAGTAGATCCACTGGAGAATTAGATAGAAGGGCCCTCAACACTCAGATGAAATCCTCTTTTTCATGGACGATCGAAGAATAAAAGCCCCCAAGAACATCACTGTTACCATATTCAAGATTTACGATGGGAAGACTGATCCCATTGATCACATTTGATAATACAGGTAGGCCAAGATATTTTGGAGCCATAATGACGTGTTAATGTATCGAAATATTCCCTTCTAAACTGCATGACATAGAGCAGAAGTGGTTCAAAAGGTTTCCACACAGGTCCATTAGGAACTTCAAGGCGCTGGCAGAACTTTTCACGTCTTGTTTTACAACTAGCAGTTCGTACCCTAAGAGGATGGACACATTGCTTATGATGAAAAAAAAGCCACAGGAAAACCTTAGACATTATGCTAAGAGGTACTGGGAAGTTTTTAATGAGATCGAGGACTACTCGGATCAAGACGCCATAAAATCCTTCAAGATTGGATTATTGACCACCTCTTTATTTCACCAGTCCCTCACCAAGAAGGAAGCCAACACCATCGACAAGCTTGTGGCTCGTATCGAGAAGTACGCTAAGGTGAAAGATGTGGTTAATCCTAATAGATGGGAAAATGGTAGAACAAAGGTGAATAAGGGAATAAAGAAGAACGATATCCATAAGAAGGGAAACAAGAATGGGGGGAAGAATGTCTCTAAGAATGGGAACAAAGCTGACCCTCCAAAGCGTTGTAGGCTTTTAACACAGCCTTAAAGGAACCCATTTGTAAGACCCTTAGACAAATCAGAGATGAGTCGTTCGTCAAATGGACAAAAAAGATGGGTGGCGACCAAACTAAGAGGTACAATGCACTCAGATGCACACTCCACAAGGAGGGCAGTCACGGGACTAAGAATTATAAGGCTCTGAAGTAACACTTGGAGGAGCTGGCTCAAGCAGGGCACCTTAATGAGTATATTGAGAAGAAAGTAGATCAGGCCGCAGCAAAAGGTGACCAAAATCTAGACAATGTCCTAGATGATGATACATGGCATGAGTTTACAGTAATCCATGGGGCATCAGACCTTAAACAGATCCAGGGGAACACCGTTTAGATAGAACTCAAAAAGGTAACTTTCGTGATGGAATATTTCCAAGTTGATCCTGTCAAGACCCAAATATGAAAGCATCAACGACCAGAAGATGTTGACTACACCAAGAATATCGTGTTTATCGAAGAAGATTTGGTTGGGGTAAGGACCCCACATCATGACGCATTAGTGATCACACTTAGGATAGCTAATTGAGACATTAAAAAGCTACTTATGAGCTAGGGGAGTTCATCCTAAGCGATGTACCTAGAATTGTTCCATAAATTAAAGCTGAATATCACCGACCTCAAAGAAGCGATTGTTCCGTTGGTCGGCTTTATAGGGAAGATCACGATGCTATTGGGAAAGATAATCTTACCGATCAGGGCTAGAAACATCTCAAAGTTAATCAAGTTGATAGTGGTAGACATTGATTACCCATATCATGACATTTTGGGTAAATATTGGCTCCACACCATGAAAGTCGTACCATCCAACTACCACCAAAGACTAAAATGCATAACCAATCGGGGCATGGTCCAAATACGTGGTGATCAGGCCACAATAAGGATGTGCTTTATCGTAACTATCCGCCCCAAGAAAGAAAAGAAGAAGGAGGTCAAGGAAGCTCAGGAGAAATCCCAAGAGGGAGTTGTACCCTCTAAATAGTAAATAAGGTATGACTAACCAGGGGTGAAGGAGACCAAGTTTGATCTCCCTGATAGGGTTGTCAAAAACTTGGAAGAAGTTATAGCCAATGACAACTTGCCCAAAAAGAAATTTTGGGTTAGAGTCAATCTCATTGATAAAGACAAGAAAGAGTTAGTTGAATTTCTCAAAAGAAATATTGACATTTTTTTAGGAAACATATGAAGTACCAGGGATCAATCCTAGTGTGGCCGGCCATCGTCTGTAGGTCAATCCCACCTTCAAACCAATCACTTAAAAATCTCACTGAACAGTGCCCTCGAAAAGGCTAAGGTAGTGGAGAATGAAGCAGGGAAGCTACTAGATGCAGGATCCATTAGGGAGGTTCAGTTCCCAAAATGGTTGTCTAACCCAGTGGTGGTACCCAAGAGCAATGGTAGTTGGAGGGTCTACGTCAATTTTACTGACCTCAATAGGGAATGCCCTAAAGACAGTTTCCCTCTCCTAAAAATAAACCAATTGGTCGACGCTACAGCAAGACATGAAAAGATGATCTTCCTAGATGCTTACTCCAGCTACCATCAGATTCCCTTATATGTGACCAACTAGGATAAAACCTCCTTACCCCGTTGGTGATTTCAAATGATGGAGATCTATTATTCCTTTTCTTCGTAGTTTTTAACCACTCTATAAGCTCCACCATAGTATGCGAGAAATAGAAAAGTCAACATCCAGTTTACTATGCCAATAAGAGACTTTTAGATGCAGAACAATGATACTTTCCTATGAAGAAGTTCGCCTAAGCACTGGTAGTTGCCTCAAGGAAGCTGAATCATTACTTTGAGGCCCATTCTATAACTGTAATAACCTCTTACCCTCTCAAATTTGTTTTGCGAAAGGCCGACCCCTCTAGACGACTCTCAAAGTGGTTGGTGGAACTTGGAAGGTTCGATATTCACTTCCAACTCAGGATGGCGATCAAGGGACAAATCTTAGAAGATTTCATTACTGATTTCATAGGTGATCAACTAATAGATCAACTGGATAATGAACAATCAACAACATAGGAAGCATGGTTTAAAGACTGGACCTTGTACATTGATGGAGCCTTTAATACTAAGGGGGCAGGGATAGGGATCGTTGTCATCACCCTCGAAGACACTGTGATTGAGCAAGGAATGAGATTGGGATTTAAGGCCTCCAAAAAAGAAGCTAAGTACGAATCATTGATTGTCAGTTTGCAAAAACTAAATTATTTGGGGCAAAGGACCTCTATGTGTTCGACGATTCCAAACTAGTTTCCAAGCAAGTAAGCAGGGACTTCAATGCCAAAGATAATCGCATGGCGAAATACATGGCCATGGTGAGGGGAGTCGTGGTAGAATTTGAGAAGGTGGAAATTCAACAGTTACCCAAGGGGCATAACAACCACGTTGATGCCTTAGCAACCCTTAGTTCAACAATCAATTATGAGCTAAGAAGAACTATCCAAATAGATTTCCTTGTGCAGTCAAGTATTAACCAAGCAGTTGTAGACGATAAATTCCTCCTCGTAGATAAAGCCCCCAGTTGGATGGATCCCATCATAAAATATCTACGCAGTGAAATACTCCCAAGTGACAAGAGGTCATCCCACCAAGTCAGGGTCAAAGTTGCTTGCTTTTACCTCAATCTTGAGGGAAAGCTATATAAGATATCATTTATAGGGCCCTACCTCCAGTGCGTTAACCCACAAGACACCCAATAAGTACATAGTAAGCTTCATGAAGGGATCTGTGGGAACCACGCAGGTGGGAGATCGTTGGCCTTTCGAATAATAAAGGAAGGACACTGGTGGCCTTATATACAAAGGGATGTAGAAACCTACGTTCGTATGTGTGAAAAATGTTAGAAGCACTCCTCTATGGTCCATCAGCCTGCCAGCGACCTGAAATCCCTGACTAGCCCATGGACTTTTGCTCAATGGGGATTATATATAGTGGGACCACTGTGTCCATCCCAATCTCTCCCTTTCCCTGGTTCGGGAAAAAGGGGGATGAGTGGTCTCGTACCCTCTTCCTCTAGGAGCGCTTCGGTCGTCGTTGATGTGGGATGATGTAAAAATATGGAGTCGCCAACCTATTTTGCACAAAATAGGCAAAAGAACATGTCGTCGCCTCATGAAAGAAGCATCAAAGACAAACTGATGCTTACGAAACCAATAAGTTGAAAGTTTGGGGGCTAAGTTACGAAATGGGAAGGTGTTAGGCACCCATCCCGCCCTTTCAATCTTTCATGGGCTTGTGTTACCATTTTCCTTAATTTCTCAATGAAGTGTGTGCGCGTGTATATATATATGGAGATCAGAATCACCTAACTCATATTATGGGAAAGATAAAGTGAGGTCATCCATAGGAATGTTCCCGAAATAATATCTAAAAATTACAATGTATGCGTTTATCGAGTTATTGATCGTTATGATGAAACGATAATATATGCGGGATAAAATGCCAATAAGGATCACAAATATAATATATATTAAAATGATGTATAGATGAAAAGGAGACAAATGCGAAAATGGAAAATTAGGAAAATTGGACTCGAGTCTCGGATTTTAACCTGAAATGCCTACGAAGCCTATAAAGGCATGAAAGTCCATATAGTTCGTATGCGGTATGGAGGTGGGGTTTATATCATAGATTCTAATGGGAAATTATTATATGTGTGTGTGTAGAAAATTTATTTTAGTTCTGAGAAAATGTGATGGATAATCCCGTCGAAACTTATAGGTACAACCCTCTTTTTGTTTTTTTTAATAGAAAATAAGGTATGTGAAATATAATAATAAAGGATGAGGTACTATAAACTAAAGTAGAAGCTAAATTAAGAATTTGTGTAACTAACGCAAAAATAAAGAAATATAAAGAGAGAGAAGGGAATTTGGACCTTCTTTGGAGATTTTGAGGGTTGATGTTGATCCTTGATGAGCTCATTTGCAAGTTGAAATGAATGTTGGATGAGAGAGAATATTTTTGTTAAATTGGGTATGAATATAATGGGAATGAAGGATATAATGAAATTCTTCTCAAGGACACTTCGTTGATTGCAAGAGAATGTTGTTGAGACCTCTAATTTTGATGGATCTTAGGTCTGTCTTGGGAGTGAGGTCATGTTCTATATTTATAGAGTAAGGGTGGGTGTCGATCGGCATATCCCTAGCCCTGCCAATCAACAAGTAACCTTAGGTACACTGCTGATAGGCAGGGAAATGGACCTACCAATTAGTAGTCTCGTATAGATATTTTCAAAAAAATGGTCGTAGAACGCAATCCATTGATCTAAATCGTGCACGGGGCATACTGTTAAAAAGATAATTCATAAAACTTAAAGAGTCCTTTGGGACGCTTTCGGGTCCTAAAGTTTCCTTTGGATCAAATGGGGCTCGAAAGCGCTCATCGATCCTGTAGAAGGGAGATAATCGGATGAAAAAGGATCGTTCGTCCGAATGGTAAGTCAGAACTGTGCAAGAGAAGGACTTTTGGAAAGTTTATGTGAGGACCTTCAACATTACAAAGAGAATCGCTTATTTCGAAGAGTTGACTTTGGTCAAATGGTGCCCGAAAGTGCTCGGTGAAATTTCAGAATAAATGGATCCATACCGTAAGTTAGAATCGTGAATGGGGCATACCGTTAAAAAGGATTTCTATTTCCCTTCAAAGATTCCTTCAGTCCCATTTGAGCTAAAGAGTAAACCTCTGTCAAATGTATCCCGGGAGTGCCCGATCGCCTTCAGATCAATTTTTGAGGGAAAACTGATCGGACGATTATGTCGTTTGACACATAGGGTAGACTGTTGAAAAGGTATAAAGATCTTTCGCTCTGAGATGAGGTTAATTAGGGTCAAAACGGGGCCCGGGAGCTCCCGATGGCCTCTAGATCGATTTTTAGTAGTAAAATGGTCCGTTCATCCTCATCGCAAGTCAGAATCGTGCACGGGGTGGACCGTTGGAAAGGGTATTCAGTGACGTTCAAAGATTCAAAGACCTTTTGCTCTCATGAAAGAGTTAATGTGAGTCAAACGAGGCTCGGGAGCTCCCGATGACCATTAGATCGATACTCGGAGTATGACCTAGGGTTTGTAGTAAAATGAGGTGGTACTAGGGACCTAAGGAGAAACTTAGGGGGTCCTAGAATGTGGTATCTATAGATCCCTTTGACGGCTGAGCATGTAATAGTGAAAGCTAATGAATAGACACCACATGATGTTTAGGAAATAGGTCGATTATGAGGACCTAAAGGAACGGGGATGACCGATTCAGAGGGTTGAGGATGATTCGGAGGACATAAGGAAATGTTGGGGATGGACTATTTTGTGGGTCGAGGTCGATTCTGAGGACCTAGGGTAAGGAATGACCAATTCTGAGAGTCAAAAACAATTATGAGGGCTTAAGTAGGAACGACCAATTCTGAGGGTCTAAGCCAATTCTGAGGGCTTAAGTAGAAGCGACCAATTCTGAGGGCTGAGGTAAATTCTGAGGACCTTAAGTAGAAGTGACAAATTCTAAGGGTTGAAGCTAATTATGAGGGCTTTGAGTACAAGAGACCAATTCTGAGGGTCAAAGCCAATTTCGAGGGCTTAAGTAAAGGCTGCCAATTCTGAGGGCCGAGGTCAATTCTGAGGACCTTAAGTAGAAGTGACCAATTATGAGGGTCGAAGACAATTCTGAGGACTTAAGTTAGAGCGACCAATTCTGAGGCTCAGATCTAATTTTGAGGACTTAAGTAAGAGCGACCAATTCTGAGGACCTTAGATGGGAGCGACCAATTTTAGGGGTCGAGGTCAATTCTAAGGACCTTAAATGGGAGCGACCAATTTTGCGGGTCGTGGTCAATTCTGAGGACCTTAAGTGGGAGCGACTAATTATGCGGGTCGAGGTCAATTCTGAGGACCTTAAATGGGAGCGACTAATTATGCGGGTCGAGGTTAATTCTGAGGACCATAAGTAGGAGTGACCAATTCTGTGGGTCGAGGTTAATTCTGAGGACCTTAAGTGGGAGTGACAAATTATGTGGGTCGAGGTCAATTCCGAGGACCTTAAGTAGGAGCGACCAATTCTGTGGGTCGAGATCAATTTTGAGGACCTTAAGTAGGAGCAAGGTTCTAAATAACGCGGGGCGTGACCGAGGCATGAGGTTAAGCCTTAAACCTTAGAAGCCTAGGCGGGCCTTAGGCTTAAAAAGGCGTTTAGGCCTTCTTAATATATTTTAATATATTTTAACCATAACAAGGCTATTAAAATAGTAAAATTGTACATATCATAAAAATATGTTTTAATATTTGCAAATTAAAATACTATTTGAATATTTTGGATGTTATAATGGTCCGATTTGTAAAAAAAATCTTTAAAAGGCGATATCGTTTCACTAAAGCATTGTTGTTTTTAGAAAATAGTGCGCCTTCAGGGTTTTCCCAAGAATAAGGCATGAAAATATCAAGGCGGGGCATTTCTCCCAATCCTTAAGCCTAGGAGGGTTTTTTAGAACAGTGAGTAGGAGTGACCTTCAGTGGAGGAAAATTATGAGGACCTTCAGTGGAGGATAGCTCTGCCGAGGAGTTTTTGAATTATCCTTTAGAGATTTACTGGGGATAATTTTTCTTTGGTTTTGAGATTCCACTTTGGAATTTTTCTAAGATAAAGTTTAATCATGGAAAAATCCACTGGGGGAAGGGGTAGTCCTGTTTTGGGAAAACAATTATTTTTAGGATTTTGCTGGGGTCCAATTGGATTTGGGGAATTTCACTGGGGAATAATTCCAAAAAATGTGGTCTTAATCCGGTATGGGATCTTAGAGACACTTGAAAAAATGATTTTCTAGGTAAAAGAGGTTATAAAATCTATTAGGCAATTTTAGGAATGTTTTGGGGAATTTTTGATTTTTTTTGAGAATTTTTGTACAAAAATTTAGGGAGGTGCCGACCGATAGGGTGTAGGGGTGGCAAATGGGAGTGGCACAGTCTGTTGGACTACCTCGGGCAGGTGAATGGGTAGTGGCATGTTCTTTTGATTCCTTGATTGACTTTTCCTGACTGCTAGCCCTTTTCCTTTGCAGACATGGTTTTATGAGGTGTTGGGCTGAATTCCCACCTGATAGGTTTGATGGATGAGTCTGATGGAAGGTTATGTCGTATGTACTGGTGACAGAAGTCCAACTGACAGTCGAGGCAATCTCTCTCTTTGGCGATGGTGCGTCAGGTCTTGAATTATTTGACGAGCGATCCGGTAAATTCTTATTTCCTCTTGTAGATATTTTTTCTTTGATACCCGTTTAAAATATTGATTTTCCGCTGGGAATCTTACAGTTGACCTTCTATCCCTTGGGGATAGCCATTCAGCATACGGGGGTGACTGGGGGGAACGTATAACTGCGTCAGCTCTTGGCACATGAGTTTGGGTATGTCTAGTACCTGGGAGAGAGAGGTGTAAGACAGATCATGGAGAACGAGGTGATGTTTCCACCTGCGATGCCCCCAACATACATGATGTGGGTGTGAGATATGTCGAAGGAGGCGAGAATTATAGTGATGGTCGGCGATCCTTATTCTTTGTATACTGACATGATGATGGCCTATGATCATCTGGATTTTATGTCGAGTTGGATGATGCCGCCCAACATCTTTGATGTGATGAATCTACCTCCACCTCCAATGGCTTCTATTAGGGGAATTAGTCGACTAGTGGGGTCTGCCCATAGTACGGGTGGTGCATCATCATCGGCAGCGGCAATGACATCAGAGGTTCCATTTCTGCGATGGACCCGAAGGTGCTAAGGTTGACTGAGGATGTCCTTGAGCCAAAGGTATACCTTTGACTTCTTTTGACCTTTGTCTTTCTGTTTTCTTTCTTTTGCCTCAGACTGACTAATTTGCCCTTTTCTAGTTTCGCAGCATGCCCGGGTGTCGACTACCTGGCTACGGGATATTCGAGATTGGGTGGCTTCTATGATAACACATATTTGGGATTCTATCCTAGTTCCTTCTTACTTGGTGTCGTCTGCCTCATCTGAGGAGGGTCTTAGTTCATGGAGTGGAGGCACACCATCTCGGCGCCGTGGAAAACGCATGTGCCGTAAGGATGGATGGTCTTAGAGAGACAGAGAAAGAAGGAGAGAAGAAAATGTGAGAGAGAGTGTGGGGGATTGGTCTAAGTTCCGATGTTTTCTTTTCTATTTTTCCTTTCCTGCAAGGCAAGTGTAATAAAGCAATATATATGCAATGAAATGGGATTTTTTCTTTTGTTTTAATGACTTAATACATATGCACTTTTTACTTTATTTGCTGGAACCATAAAAAGAATTTAAAATAACTCATGGGAAAAATTAATTTTAAAACAGGATGAGTAAAAATATAGGGAGAAGGAAATTCTGAACTCCTTAAAATAAAAAATTTGTATTGAGTTTTTGATTTGGACAAAAAAATAAAAAGGAAACTTTCCAAAAATAGGGAGTTGTCAATCATCATATCCCTTATCCTACCTATCGTAGGTCAGTTCAGTCTAATCAACCCAAGGCTTTAATCGCACTTTCCTGCAACTTGGAGTCCTTTGGTGGGACAGATTCTTCATTTTAGTTTGCAGGACTTTTATCTTTGGACGATCTTTTCAAGTATAAAAAGGGGTAATGGTGGAGTATTTTCTTCACCCATCCACATTTCCTTTCTTTTTCTCACTTCTTGCTTCCTGTTTCATCATTTTGCAATATGGATCTTCCTGGAAGTGTTGAATTCACCTCTTACCTTGAAAACTTAGAAATAATATGCTCATATAATGTATACTACGATGCTTTCAACATGTGTCGGGTTTCGTTGTGGCGCAACTAGGATATTGAATGGAACATGTTGATGGCGGCGATACAATTCTGGTACCCTGAGGAAAATGCCTTTGATTTTGGCTTGGACAAAGTCTGGTCGACTTACAAAGAGTTCTCTTCTATGCTGGAGATAAATCCCAATGTTGCGTTGGCCATGCCTGAATTTTCTCGATCTCCTCGGGAGTTGTTATCAGGACTTCTCCATATTTTGACCTCGGGGACCCAATCATTGGTTATAGGAAGAATGATCTCTCTCTCGGTCGTGCTACATTTTATGCATTTGAAGGAAGTTGGTGATGCGGGCTATGCTGCAGCCGTCGTCCTTGGCTTAATTTCAAAATTATTGTTGATGATCGGGGACCTATTAGTGGACCCTCGTCTTATAGCCATCACTTTATGGATATCATAGCATCGTAATCCTGCAACTGTGATATTGGCAGAGACCCTGAATGGTCTATATGCTTGGTGGGAAGGCCATTCTGACTTTTTAAGGGGTAACCCAGTTATGTTGTTCATGTGGTAGTTTGAGAGATTCCGTTTGGCGGTCCCTCCTAAATATCCGTTGGCGGTTGTGCCAAACTTTTTCACTCGCTACTTTATCATCTTAGGCATGTACATTGAGATCTGGGAGAACTGGATTATGGAGCACATGGCTCGGTATTTGAGTTGGTCAGTGCCCTGGTAAGGAGAGTTATAAACCATTCTAGAATTGGGAGAATACCAGTATGTACGATTAGTTCGCCTTAGGCAAACTTCTTTCTATTTCCCAGGAGGATCCTACGTCAAGTCGGGTGGGCGCATATTGTGACACCTCGAATTCTAGAATTCTTTCCTGTGGAGGATTTGACAGAACACATGTGCATGCGGTTGGACTCTCTTTGGGAGAATCGTCGACCATCGACCTGTCCTTCCCAATCAATTGGTAGTGTCTGGCATGTTTTTTAGGACTACATGAAGTGGTTGTGGAGGAGGGTAGTTGCCAAGATGTTGGCCGAGGAGACCGAGCAAAGGTGGTTTATAATGTTTGAAACCATAGAGGTAGGTGTAGTGGTTTTTCCTAGGTTGGACCATGCTTATCGTTCCATGGAGCGCCTTTGGTATTCCATCCAAGCGTGGGAGGTTTGGGGAACCCAAGATGTAGAAGATAATGGGGCTGGTTCTTCCAGCAGCTGCAACTAGGATCCCTGGGGAGTTTTATTTGTGAAGCTGGTTTTATGTACTTTCGAAGTTTTTTGGGGAATAATTTGGTTTAGGGTAGTTAGATTGGTATGGGTAGTTTCTGGACTCCCTACGCTGATATTTCGTGTAATTTTATCGATTCATCTAGTTGTGCCTATTGATGAGTTTTACACTTGATTTATCCATACCAATCGCTAAGGCATATATAATCCTTTTGTTCTTGTAAATGATAAAATGACTTGTCGTTCTCGAAGGTAAGAAATGAATAGTATTTTATGAAAAAGAAGTGGGTTATGCTAATGTGAATCGTATGAGTTGCCTACGTACCTCTAGGAATTTTGACAATTTTCATTTTTTTGAAAACAATTTTTTTTTAGAGGATCAGGCCCCACGTAGTTCTATGTAGAGGGAAATGAATATATTTTTTAATAGAAAAGGGATGAGAGGAGTCATAGCGCACCCAGATTTTTTATTAGGGGTTGAATTTCTTGAGATGGTCCAAGTTAACTGGATGGGACATCTCTTCTCCGTCTAGGTTGGTGAGCATTGCGACTCCACCGAATATGATTTTCTTCACAATATAGGGGTCGCTCCAATTGTTCTTAAATTTTCCTCTAGGGTCCCAGATGTGTTCTACAATATCTTTGAAGGCTAAATCACGTTCTCGCACACCACGGTCCATGACTCTATCATTAAATGATCGTGCTATTTGGCGATGGTATTCTTGTATGTGATATAGAGCCTTCAGTATCCATTCGTCCATGAGTGACAACTCATCAAGACAACATTGATGTCAGTTTTCCTCGCTGATTTTACTTTCGAGCATGACGCATATTGAAGGAATTTCTAGCTCCACGGGTAGGACTGCTTCCATGTTGTATACCAGAGAGTAAGGGGTATCCTCAGTAGATGTTCGAACTAAAGTGAGATAGCCCCAAAGGGCGTAAGGGATTTGATCGGCCCAATCCCGATAGCACCCTTCGACTGCACCATTGGTTTGTGGTCGGTAGGGAGCAGATTTTGTAACACCCCGTGTTTTTATTTATTATTTAATTAATTAATTGGAATTTTTGAGAAAAATGAAATTTTGAATTTAAAGATTTTTATTGGCTAAATATGTTGGTTATGTTTTTAGAAGAATAAAACTTCAAGCGGAATTAAAATCGGAGTTAAAATGGATTTTATATGATTTTTAGAAATATTTGTCCCCTGTAATTTTTAAGCAAAACTGTTAGTTTTTTTGGGTGATCGATAGATCGACGCCAGGGCATCGATCGATCGATGCCTTCAGAAAACGTACGCTGTAAGCTCTTTTTTTAGAGTTTGTGTAGGATTAGGACTCCTAATCACTATATAACATTTTTAATCCGTAGGGGGACTTCTCATAATCACTTTTTCTTCAATTTTTTACCAGAGAACACTTCTAAATATTTTTCCTCTCACCCATAATCATCAACCTTCTTCATAATCAAGTTTTTGTCAAAAGTTTTGGCACAATTTTTGAAGGCTTAACTAGGGTTTAATCAAGTTTGTTCAAGAGCACTCTTTTGCTAATTTTTCGCAAGGAATTCAGATTTCTAATCAGATTTTCAACACGATCTTTACAGACATGAATACTCTGTTCTTTTCCTTTAGTATTATGCGTTTTAAGTGTATCCTAAACACTTAATTACATGTTTTTTTTAAAAATAATTAGTAATTTAATTAGAAAAAGTGGACACTAATTATGGGGCTGTTTTTATTAAATCTTTTAATCTGAATAATATTCATAACCCTTGGGTACGTAGGATTCATGAGTGATTTTGGGTTTTATTGGTGTGGGTTGCATGTAGAAAAACCCTAGCTTTAAAATAATTGACTTTTGGGTGCGTATAACTCACGTAATGCATGTAGAGATAATAAAATTTTGTTTTTGATGTATATATGATGAAAACTTGGTATATTTAATTTAAAATAATTAAATGAGATTATTTGGGTATTGTTGACGTTGTGATAATTAAATTAAAGGTTTAATTGAATTGGACTATCATGTGTAGTTTTATACGTTGATTAATTACGCTTATTTGTGTGACTTTTTGGTATTATTATATTGCCTTTGTGATGACGGGTTGTTGGGTAATTTTTTCTCTCCCTATATTTTAGGATGCCTTCTAGGTATGGGACTAGTGGGTAGTCCTTTTGATGATTTAGGCCTTCTAGGTATGGGACTAGTGAGGGTATATTATCGCGTTTTTATCATCTTGAGTGTGGGCTAGTTTTTGATACTTTATCATCGTTACGGTAGTCTAAGTACGAGACTAAGTTAAGATTTATGTTAGAAAATCCTCCTATACATAGGATAGGACGTATTGATAACTTGGGGACCCTTAGGTATGGGACTAAGGGGTATTTTGAGGATCTCACATCGATAAATGGGTGGGGTGAATTATAAATTGTGAATTGAGAAATTGAGAACTAATGCCTAAGATAAAAACAGGTATTAAAATTTGTGGCGACATAATGGGTCAGGGCCGACAGTTTAAACGGGTCAGAGGACGATTTATGTTGTGTCGTGTGTGTAACCTTGTCATGTGTCGGGGCCGACAGTAAACGGGTCAGAGGACGATTGACAAGGGGAAGTGTGACACTTTAATAAAAAGTGAGAACTATAATAAAAGTTGGTTAATTTAATTAAATTAACGTTGTGGGACTTGGGAATTTAAAATTATATTGGTGTGCCTTTATAAATGGGGATTTTTGCGGGTTGTTAGTAGATTATAATTATCGCGTTTAATTATCCCGTTTAATTTAAAATATTATATTGTGATATTTATTGCGTATAATGCTACTGTTTGGATTCAAGGATCCTATTTGAGGGGAGTAGTGTGTATTCTTGCTAGGGGCTTTGGCTCTGACCCATGCGTTGACTAATCTTTTTCAGGATTAGAATTGGAGAAGCTGCATAAGTTTATCGGAGTTATCATTTGGAGGTGGAGCTGGAGTATTCATTCTATGGCATAGTTTAGCTAGACTTTCCTTTTCAGTCGTATTTTATTATGAGACTTCATTTGAGTTTTATTGGGCCATTCGGTTCCAAAGTTGTTTAGAGTATTTTTGTTGGGGTTATTTCAGATTTTATTTAATCATTATTGGAGAATGGATTTTTGGAGTTAGCATGTGATGGATCTTTTATCACTTAGTTGTTGATGATCATTTGAGATCGATTCAATTATTTATCTTATGGACTGATTTATTTATGTCTCATATCTGTCTCATGCTGAGAATGGTATTTTATTTACTCACGCCCGGCTTAGTTTTGGTGGCGGCCGACGCCAGAATTAGGTGGGATGTGACAGATGGTATCAGAGCATGGTCTTAGGTCTCGTAGGTTATGAGTCCGTTTAGTTTCCGTGTTTCCGATCTTTGAATCCCTTCGTTGATTCGTACTCCTTAAGGTAGAGGGTCTAGCATACTTGTTAGATGTGTTTCTTGGAGATGTGAAGTTTTGAGTTAAGGGCGTTGTAGGCATTGAGTTTAGAATTAGTAAGCCTGATGTGAGGATCCTTTAAATGGATTTTGGAGACGATAATTATTTTTGGAGATTTTAGTACAGATGTTAGGTATCGTATGTATCGATTTTTGGTGATGAGATTTAATTTGAGGAAGTTAGCATTTTGATGACTTTCGGCTATCGGATCGAGTAGGGGATTTGTGAGAGCGTGTGGTACGCCGTTATTTTCATAGTTATGCATATGCGTATAGGCAATATATATATTATTTGGTTGTTCATGGGGAAGTGCGCGTAGGATTGGGTGTATGGACGCCTAATTGTGGTATTCTACGGGTAGGCATATGTGAGCCTTATTTTCTTTTTGCGAGATTTAAGTGTTTTATGTTTATGCTTCGTCTAATTTCGAGGACGAAATTCTTTGCGAGTGGGGAAGTATGTAACACCCCGTGTTTTTATTTATTATTTAATTAATTAATTGGAATTTTCGAGAAAAATGAAATTTTGAATTTAATAATTTTTATTGGCTAAATATGTTGGTTATGATTTTAGAAGAATAAAACTTCAAGCGGAATTAAAATTGGAGTTAAAATGGATTTTATATGATTTTTAGAAATATTTGTCCCTTATAAATTTTTAAGCAAAACTGTCAGTTTTTCTGGGTGATTGATAGATCGACGCCTGGGCATCGATCGATCGATGCCTTCAGAAAACGTGCATTGTAAGCTATTTTTTTTAGAGTTTGTGTAGGATTAGGACTCCTAATCACCATATAACCTTTTTAATCCATTGGGGGACTTCTCATAATCACTTTTTCTTCAGTTTTTCACCGAGAACACTTCTAAATATTTTTCCTCTCACCCATAATAATCAACCTTCTTCATAATCAAGTTTTTGTCAGAAGTTTTGGCACAAGTTTTTGAAGGCTTAATTGGGGTTTAATCAAGTTTGTTCAAGAGCACTCTTTTGTTAATTTTTTGCAAGGAATCCAGATTTCTAATCAGATTTTCAACACGATCTTTACAGGCATGAATACTCTATTCTTTTCCTTTAGTATTATGCGTTTTAAGTGTCGCCTAAACACTTAATTACTTGTTTTTTTTAAAATAATTAGTAATTTAATTAGAAAAAGTGGACACTAATTATGGGGCTGTTTTTATTAAATCTTTTAATCTGAATAATATTCATAACCCCTGGGTTCATAAGATTCATGAGTGATTTTGGGTTTTATTGGTGTGGGTTGCATGTAGAAAAACCCTAGCTTTAAAATAATTGACTTTTGGGTGCGTATAACTCCCGTAATGCATGTAGATATAATAAAATTTGGTTTTTGATGTATATATGATGAAAACTTGGTATATTTAATTTAAAATAATTAAATGAGATTATTTGGGTATTGTTGACGTTGTGATAATTAAATTAAAGGTTTAATTGAATTGGACTATCATGCGTAGATTTATACGTTGATTAATTATGCTTAGTTGTGTGACTTTTTGGTATTATTATATTGCCTTTGTGACGACGGGTTGTTGGGTAATTTTTTCTCTCCCTATATTTTAGGATGCCTTTTAGGTATGGGACTAGTGGGTAGGCCTTTTGATGATTTACGCCTTCTAGATATGGGACTAGTGAGGGTATATTATCGCGTTTTTATCATCTTGAGGGCGGGCTGGTATTTGATACTTTATCGTCGTTACGGTAGTCTAAGTACAAGACTAAGTTAAGATTTATGTTAGAAAATCCTCCTATACATAGGATAGGATGTATTGATAACTTGGGGACCCTTAGGTATGGGACTAAGGGGTATTTTGAGGATCTCACATCGATGAATGGGTGGGGTGAATTATAAATTGTGAATTGAGAAATTCAGAACTAATGCCTAAGATGAAAACAGGTATTAAAATTTTTGGCGACATAATGTGTCGGGGCCGACAGTTTAAATGGGCCAGAGGTCGATTTATGTCGTGTCGTGTGTGGAACCTTGTCATGTGTCGGGGCCGAGAGTAAACGGGTCAGAGGACGATTGATAAGGGGAACCTTGTCATGTGTCGGGGCCTACAGTAAACGGGTCAGAGGACGATTGACAAGGGAAAGTGTGACACTTTAATAAAAAGTGAGAACTATAATAAAAGCTGGTTAATTTAATTAAATTAACGTCGTGGGACTTGGGAATTTAAAATTATATTAGTGTGCCTTTATAAATGGGGATTTTTGCGGGTAGTTAATAGATTATAATTATCGCGTTTAATTATCCCGTTTAATTTAAAATATTATATTGTGATATTTATTGCGTATAATGCTACTGTCTAGATTCAAGGATCCTATTTGAGGGGAGTAGTGTGTATTCTTTCTAGGGGCTTTGGCTCTGACCCATGCGTTGACTAATCTTTTTCAGGATTAGAATTGGAGAAGGTGCATAAGTTTATCGGAGTTATCATTTGGAGGTGGAGCTGGAGTATTCATTTTATGGCATAGTTTAGCTAGACTTTCCTTTTCTGTCGTATTTTATTATGAGACTTCATTTGAATTTTATTGGGCCATTCGGTTCCAAAGTTGTTTAGAGGATTTTTGTTAGGGTTATTTCAGATTTTATTTAATCATTATTGGAGAATGGATTTTTGGAGTTAGCATGTGATGGATCTTTTATCGCTTAGTTGTTGATGATCATTTGAGATCGATTCAATTATTTATCTTATGGACTTATTTATTTTTGTCTCATATCTGTCTCTTGCTAAGAATGGTATTTTATTTACTCACCCCCGGCTTAATGGCGGCCAACGCCAGAATTAGGCGGGGTGTGACAGATTTGTCACTGGATCCTATACTAATAAACCACTTTTATGACTTATGCCTCAAAATGCAATCTGTTGTCTAACAATAGTTCGTGCGAGACCCCATATCGACAAATGATGTTCTTTCGGATGAACCTGGACACTTTTTTAGCATTCCGCACTGCATATGATTCAGATTTGACCCATTTGGTGAAGTAATCAATGGAAACCAGGTTGAAATCATGTCCATTGGAGTCCTTGGGTGTAACTTTCCGTATAATATCAATGCCCCATGTGGCGAACGACCAAAGAGAAATTATGTTGTATAATACCCGTAGAGGCAAGTGCTTGAGATTGGAAAACTGTTGGCATTTATGTCATATATGGACATAAGCGGTACAATCTTGGACCATGGTATTCCAATCGTAACCTTATCGGATGATTTCCTTGGCAATCATATAGCCATTCATATGGCTCTTCAATCCACGTTGTGGATTGCATGCATCATCTCTTCAATATTTACCCCTACGATGAAAGTGTAAATGGGTTCCATCGAAGTTTTTCTTGAACAATGATTTATCACAGGTAATGTACTGGCCGACCAGTTTGCGAAGGGTTGCTCAGTCTTTCTTATTGGCATCTTGGGGCTACTTACCATGCTTGATGAGGCGCCAAATGTTATAAAACCAACAATCGACTATGTCAAGATTTTCTTTTGTGATGAGTTTGATATGGTAGTAGTGGATAGAGTTTTCTTGCTTTTGGATTAGGAAAGGGGCCATTGTTATTCCTTTGGGCATGTCGACCATGGAGGCTAAGGTAACAAGGGCATCTGTTAAGTTGTTCCTTGATCGGGGTAGGTAGTGCAAGGAAATATCTAGGAATTGGGAGGCCAAATCTTCTAGGTGGGTGTGGAAGGGTCGGAGCCAATCATTCTCAATTGTCCATCTTCTGAGTACTTGACCAATGATAAAGGTTGAATCTCCGTAGACATGTAGGCATCGGATTCCTGTCTTGAGAGCGATTTTGAGGCCTATTGATCATGCCTCGTATTCGTTCATGTTGTTGTTGTAGGGAAAATCTAGATTGATAGCAATGGGAGTGTGGGGGTCATCAGGGGAGATTAGGAGTATCCCAATGCTGTATCCTTTCTTTTTGGCAGTGATGTCAAATAACATTTTCCATCGAAGATCTTTTTGAGAGGCACAAAGGATGTTTTCATATGGGAACTCAAAAATCCAAGCGTCAACTTCTTCCATGGGGTAGTCGACAAGGTAATCAGAGATGGCTCTCCCTTGCATGAATTTCTGTGTGACATACGCAATATTTAATTTGCCTAGAAGAATTAACCATCGGGCCATTCAACTAGATAGGGAAGGTTTCTCAAGTAGGTATTTGATGGGATCCATTTGGGATACAAGTTTGATGGGAAAAGCGAGTATGTAGTGTCATAAATTCTGAGTGACACAGACAAGGGAGACATGTGACTTCTCCAAGGTAGTGTTATTGACTTCGTATCCAACAAACTTATGACTGGTATAGTATATGGCCCTCTCTTTGTGGGTTTCTTTGATGTATTGGGCTAACAAAGACCTAGTTGCAAAGTCTGTTTCGGTTAGGTTTAGGAGTGGATGGAGACTAAGATGTGGTGGCATGAGTACCGAAGGTTGGGTAAGGTATTGCTTGATTCGGTCAAAGGTTTCTTGATAGGCCTCATTCCAAAGTTTGGTAGAATCCTTTCGGAGGAGTTTGAACATGGGTTCACAGATGGAGGTCAATTGGCTAATGAACTGGCTGATGTATTTTAATTTTTTTAGGATTCCCAGAACTTCCTTCTCCATTTAGGGTAGTGACATTTGAAGTATGGATTTCATCTTGGAAGTATCTACTTTAATTCCCTTTTCGCTAGCCATGAATCCTAAGAGCTTTCCTTTAGTGACCCCGAAAACACATTTATGGGTTAAGTCGCATCTGGTATCACCGTAGTTATTCGAAGAACTTCTAAAGAGCGGGAACATGAACTTCATGAGTCTTATACTTGATGATCATATTGTCCACGTAGACCTCAACTTCTTCATGTATCAGATCATGTAAGATGGTTATGGTATCCCTCCGGTAGGTACCCCCTGCATTTTTTTATACCAAATGGCATAACGGTGTAGCAAAAGGTTCCTCAAGGGTTCATGAATGCGCTTTCTCTTGATGATCCGGGTACATCTTGATCTGGTTGTATTCAACAAACTCATCAACAAATGACTTAAGATCATGATTGGTTATGTTATCCATAATCATGTCAGTATTGGATAGCGGGTCATCATCCTTCAGAGAGGACTTGTTCAAGTCTCGATAGTTAATGCATTCCTGATTTAGGCATGAGTACGATATTGGCTATCCATATGGCATATTCGATCACAAAAATGAAACTCCCATTCAACTGTTTTACCACTTCTTCTTTAAACTTGAGAGACCATTCTGTGTGGAGATTTAATAGTTTTTATTTGACTAGTTTACATTATGGGAGAGTTGGAATCTCATGATGAGCTATCTCAGGATCAATGCTAAGTATGTCGTGGTAGGACCATGTGAAGATGTCCACTAATTCCTTAAATAATTCTTCAAGTTGTGTGCACTCATGTTCATCAAGGGGGTCCCCTATCCTAGTCTCGCGCAGTTGGCTACTAGAACCGAGATTAATAACAACAGTTTCATCTTGATTAATTTAAACGTGGTTATGTTATTTGTTATTAACCTTATTTAGATCAGTTAAGAATTGTTCATTTGTAAAATCATCATCATCAAAAGTTTGATTAGAATCAAGACAGATAATGTAAGTCACAACAAGATACTCAAAATGTTCGTTTATTTTATTCATGGGAAAAATAGCATTGTGGGCCTCATCAAATTAGGTCTCAATCACATTGTGATCAAAGTAAGGAATAATAGAAGAAAAAGATATAGGATAAACATCTGGGCTGGGTTGCATTTTAGTGGGTGGAACTGGCACAACATTCCAGTTGAGTAGGGGTGTATCAGTAATTTTGATGAGGTTGGATGGATATGATGAGCTAGAACTTAAGTGGATCATACAGATTGTCAATTCGAGTGTCTGTAAATTGAACGAATCCTCGGAGTCACTTCCCTTGGAAATTTTGTTAGCAATTGTAGAATTTTCAATAAGCGACTGCACATAGTGCTTGGAATCCTTGGCCCTTGAATAACTATCTTAGAAGAGGATCTCCATTCCCGCCTTTATCTTCTTGTCCACATGATCATACAACGATTCAGGAAAGCTGAAAAAGGATAAATATTCACCCTCTTCGATGAATCTTCCATTCAAGGAATGTCCTGGGATAGTCATTGCACTTTTTAGCATTCTCTTTGATATGCCCTAAATGTACCCCCATCGTCTCAGAGACATCAGCCTCGGTCAGGGAGATGGCCGAGGTTAGAAGGGACTTAGATTGGCCACCAGCAGTATCATCCTAAGCAAGGTCGGCCATGGTCGACGTTACTATTTACCTCAGCAGGTGAGGTCTTCATGATCCATAGGGGCAGTTATCAGGTCGTACAGGGCTTGCAACCTCGGCTGGGTTCAAGCCGAGGTTATAAGGGCCACTCCATCATCATAACCAATCTCGGATGGGAATCAGCCGACGATTCCTTCTACTCTACCATTACCTCGACCCAGGCCGACGTTACAGCTTCATCTGCCTTACCTCGGCTCTCCCACTGAGCTAAGCTCACCACTGATCGAGCAGTTGCCCGACCACACTAACCTCGTCCTCTTCCAGGTCGAGGTTGGGACCAATCAAAGATGGTCGAGTCTTCATCAGCATATGTATGGTTGGGAACACGTGTACACAATCAGTTATAACAAATCAATCCCCTCATGTGGGGGAATATTTCATCATCATTCTCTACATGTGACAATGACAGATGTCTTCATCAGATTGGCTATATCAGCAAACACCTGCTCATTGCATGCTTGGGGGGTACATTACACCCCCCAAGCACTATATATAGAGGTCGTCATCTACCTTGTTAAGGATCCGAAATTGGAAACCCTAGCTGAAACTCTGTCCAAATATACAGTAGGGAGAGAAAGCTTGAGAGATTGTATCCATGGCCATTAGTGCCCTCATACAGTGATATTAATCACATGCACTAGCATAGTGGAAGTAGGCCTGATTGGCTGAACCACTTATATTCCGATGTTAATCCTCTTCTACTCACCACAATCTCTTATATATAGTATACTCATATGCTGCCATTGTTATCACTAGTTTGAGCATACAAACACCTTGACTGGTGGTGCTATTTCCAGCATCATCATTTTGGCGCTGTCTGTGGGAACAAGAGGATATCTCTTCCCCATCTCTTGCTTAACCTCATCGAAGACTTTGGTGGTAAACCAGGCCTCACCCCTTGTGTGGAGCTGTTTCACCATTGAAAGAGGTCCTGCAAGGTATTAAGCTCATCTACTACTCAGGTTCTCTTTAGTGTTAATGTATGGCACCGGAACAACCACCACCTCTTTTGCCGCCTGGTACGGGAGGACCTAGTTCAAGTCAGGCACTGCCTCAGTCCGAAATGGCGGAGGTGGCTGCAGCCTTGAAGTCCTTAGCAGTGACGCAGCAAGCGATGCAGGAGCAATTTGCACAACTCAATCAGAATATGATGAGACCACCTGGGGTCTCACTAGAGATGATCACTCCGGCCGCTGTTCAGCCTCATCCTGACGCCATGGGACCACCCCAGGCACCGCGGAAAGACCAACCTACGCCTCAGCAAAGGAGGGACGTTGCTGACCCTAGACGTTTGCATCTGGGGACGGAAGGATACCCTTGCCCTGAGGATAGGTATGATGATCTAGAGGCAGATAATGTCCCGAAATATTATGGGAGACATATGAGATTTCGAACAACACAGTTCATCCTATCCAACAGAGCCAGGGTTGTGGAGCCAGAAGAGGTGGAGAAGCCCAAAAACGAGGATCAGCTTTCGATCGATTGAACAAAGGGTCAGCCTTTGAAAGGCTTGGCCCCGTAAATGACCTAAGATTGAGGTTGTCAAGGTCGAGAAGTGCAGCCGGCTCACAAAGGGAAGAGAGGCAACGTCGGCCTCATCAAGGACCAGGAAGAGACCAAGAAGAGGTCAATAGCAGACGTTGTGCTATAGCTGGGAACCCTCAGTCCAACCCTTGTAGGTGGATGGGGACAACCTCGGCCAGGCCGACGTTGCAAGACCACAGAATGACTCCATCCAATGTCTTGAGGACAAGATAGGAGACCTCATCAAAAGTCGAGATCCGCTGCCAAGTGGTTTCTCAGAGGGCTCTTCGTTCGTGACTAAGATAGTGAGCTTCCCTACCCCAGCCAAGTTCAAGCCACCTATAGTGACTCCTAAGTATGACGGTAGCACTAATCCTGTACATCATATTGAGATGTACCAGTTAGCGGCAGACATTTACTCAGTACCAGATGAGATGAAATGTCGGTACTTCTCCAAGACTTTGATGAGAGCTGGGCACATCTGGTTTACATCTCTTCCGAAGAATTCGATTGAGAACTTTAAGGACTTAGCTGAACGATTCATTCACAATTTCTGCTTTGGGGTAAGACCTCAAAATAAGACCACCCATCTATTGTATGTCAAGCAAGGCAAGCACAAGAGCCTAAGAGACTACATCGCCAGGTTCAACAAAGAAAAACTTGAGGTTGAAGATTACGAAGAGAATATTGCCATGACCGCCCTCATAGGAGATCTTCAGAAAGGGAAGTTATTGTGGAAACTTGCAGAAGACCCTCCAAAGTCCATGGCAGAGCTATTGGCAACTGCGGGGAAGGTCGTGAACGCTGAAGAGGCCATGGCCGCTAAGTATGAAGACGAGAACGGCTGTAGCAGCGGAAAGTTCCAAAGGAAGAAAGATAGAAAGAAGAGGTCGGTTGATGACAAGTTTGCACGTTATACCCCTCTTACTGTAAGTTGCAAACACATCCTCAATGAGATCAAGAATGACCGGTCCCTAAGATGGCCAGAGAATTTGAAGGGTCCTCCACATAAGAGGAACCAGGACTTATGGTGTGAATTCCACCAAGACCATGGCCATGTCACAAATAAGTGCTTCGCCTTAAAGGATGAGATCGAGAAGATGTTAAAATTGGGAAAGTTAAGAAAGTATGTTGATATCAAGGCTCCCAAAAGGGGAAGAGAGGACCCTAAAAAGAGGAGAAAAGATAGGTGTCGTGATGATACCCAGCAAAGAGGGGCGATGATGAAGACAATTCGGACCTTCCACCGAAATATGACAACACCCCCGTGAAGAGGGTTGGTATGATCTCCTTTGGTGTTAACACCGTATGCGGAGGACTTGCAGGGGGTGGTTCTAAAGTGGCTGACCGGAAAGCTCATATCGCAGAGGCCAAGTCAGTGGCCAAACTTGAAATAATAAATCTGACGTCTTCTGAGACAACGCAGAAGAGAAAGAAATTGGACATGGACACTCTCATAGTCGGGATCTCCCGACTCGACTTCAAAGGCATCCTAGCTCCACATGATGACCATTTAGTAATCACAACAAGAGTTCATGGATGTGAGGTACAGAGAATTC
This sequence comes from Sambucus nigra, assembly GCA_949130495.1. Taxonomy (NCBI): domain Eukaryota; kingdom Viridiplantae; phylum Streptophyta; class Magnoliopsida; order Dipsacales; family Adoxaceae; genus Sambucus; species Sambucus nigra. The sequence continues at coordinate 747,751,765 of OX422209.1, read as the reverse complement.
TTGTAGGTGGAGGAAGTTCAGCAGATGTGATGTCATGGTCCTGCTTCAAAAGCCTAGGCCTTAGCAAAGCTAGGCTGGTACCCTATCATCATCCGTTAATGGGGTTCAACGGTGAAAAGGTCCATTTATTGGGAATGTATAAGATGGACGTGCGAATGGGCGATGAGTGGCCTAAGAGGTTAACCCGGAAGATTAATTTTTTCTTTATGGACAAAAACATCTTCTCAGCCTATAACCTCATCATAGGAAGAGTATCCCTTAAGGAGTTTGAGGTCGTGTCGTCGACAGTCCACCAGATGCTAAAATTTCTGACCCCCTATGGGGTAGGGGAAGTGCAGGGTGACCAGACCATAACACAAGAATGCTACTTCAACTCGGCTGAAGAGAGAGAGCCTCATAAGAGATCAACTACCACATATAACATTGATACACTTGACCCCAGAGCTGAAATGAAATGGAAGAAAGAAGAGGCCGCGGAAGAGGTACAATCCATCGTCCTAAATGAGGATGAACCAGAAAAAACCGTCCAGGTTGGTAAAGCCTTAAAAGCGGAGATCAAGGAAGAGCTGATAAACTTCTTGAGGAAGAGGCAGAGTGTCTTCGCTTGGAGTCACGCGGACATGCCTGGCATCAGCCCTCAGGTTATGTGCCACAAGCTGAATGTGACTAAGGATGCTAAGCCAATCAAACAAAGACTAAGAATCTACTCTAGGGAGAAGTACGACATCATCTAAGAAGCAACCAGAAAGTTGGAAGAGTCTAAGTTTATCAGGGAAGTCATATATCCGGAGTGGCTATCGAATGCAATCATTGTGCCCACGGCCAACGAAAAATGGAGAATTTGTGTAGACTTCATGGACCTGAACAAGTCTTGCCCGAAAGACAGCTATCCCTTACCTCAGATCGACCAGATGGTAGATGCAACTGCAGGACATGAGCTCATGAGCTTCATGTACGCATACACAGGCTATAACCAGATCTTCATGGATATTGAAGACTCAGAGAAGACAACCTTCATCACGGACAAAGGGATATATTTCTACATGGTTATGCCCTTCGAATTGAAAAATATGGGGGCAACATACCAACGTCTTGTGAATAAGATGTTTGAGGACCAAATAGGCAAGACTATGGAGGTATATATAGACGATATGTTATTGAAGAGCTTAAAAGCCTGCACCCACGTGACAGACCTGGAAAAGACATTCGATACCATGGACCTGTACGGAATGAAACTCAACCCTGCGAAGTGTGTCTTCGGGGTAGGATATGGGAAATTTCTTGGTTTCATTGTCAATCAGAGAGCAATAGAGGCTAACCCTGAGAAAATTAAAGCTTTTCTTGACATAAAGACACCAAGAAGCATCAAGGACGTTCAGAGACTAACTGGAAGAGTAGCTGCACTCAACAGATTTATTTCAAGAGCGACGAACAAGTGTCATTCGTTTCTTTAAGGTGCTTAGAAAGGCCTTCGAGTTGGACAAAGAGTGTGATGAGGCTTTTAATCAGCTCAAGTCCTACCTCGGATTCCCCTTACTCTTATCTCGACCTATAGTAGGAGAGAAAGTGTATGTTTATCTAGCAGTCTCTGAGTCAGCTATAAGTGCAGCTATAGTACAGGAAGACGTTGGGGTCCAAAGGTCTGTGTATTTTAACAGTAAGGCCCTTTAAGGGTCTGAACAAAATTATCCTCAGATGGAAAAGTTGTTCTACGCCCTGATACATGCTTCTAGGAAGATGAAGCCTTACTTTCAAGCCCATTCCATGGTCATCCTCATCGATTCCCCACTAAGATAGGTCCTCCATAAACCTGAGAAGTTGGGTAGATTGATGATATGGGCCATTGAGTTGGGGGAGTATGACCTTACTTATCAGCCTAGGATGGCCATCAAAGGGCACGCACTTGCAGATTTTCTCGTCGAGTTCCCATGGGAAGAGGCCGAGGTTGAGAATAATCTAGATACTATAGAAGGGTCAAACAGCAACGTCTTCCGACACCCGAAAGAGGTTATGCCCAAGGGAGCCAGAGATGGAATAGTTGAGAATGAGGAAGACTGGTACCTCTTCAGGCAGGGAATAATGTTAAAAGGCGGTTTCTCATCAGATAAAGACATCTGGAACCTCTTTGTCGATGGGTCCTCTTGCGAAAGGGGGAGCGGTGCGGGGTTGATACTCTCAGCCCCGGATGGTACTAACATCGAATATGCCCTAAGATTTAACTTCAAGGCATCAAATAATGAGCCAGAATATGAGGCCATTATAGCAGGCCTCTCGCTGGCAAAGACCCTTAGGGTAAGACGACTCCTGCTTCATAGTGACTCAAGGTTGGTTGTTAATAAAGTATTGGGGGTTTATGAGGCTAAGGATGAAAGGATGGCTAAATACCTGAAGAGGGTGAGAACGATAATCGAAGGCTTTGAAGAGGTAAATATGAAGAGAATACCTCGTCAAAATAATAGTCACCCAGACGCACTAGTAGTTTGGCTTCAACAACCAGATAGACATCAGAAGAACAGTCCCAGTTGAGATCTTGCCCTAGGCGACCATTGAAGAAGAAGAGGTCAGTAAGCCTTGCCTCAATTTGAACCTACGGGACTCATGGATGGACCCCCTTATCAGATATATCAGAGAGGGAGAGCTACCAGAATCAAAGTTAGAGAGGAGGAAACTGAGGTACAGAGCTGCAAAGTTCTCAATGGTAGGAGACGTCCTATATAAGAAGGGATTCCTATTACCTCTCCTCAGATGTGTTCATCCTACAGAAGTTCCCTGCATCCTACAGGAGGTACACGAAGGTTCTTGCTCCAGTCATATAGGAGGAAGACCTTTGGCCAAGAGGATTATCACGCAAGGATACTGGTGGTCGACCTTGGATAAGGATACTGCAGCTTATGTAAAGAGGTGCGACAAATGTCAGAGATTGTCCACTATTCCCCATCAACCTCATCAACCTATAACGTCAATTAGTTCCCCTTGTCCATTCGTAGTATGGGTAATTGACTTAGTGGGTCCCCTGCCAAGGGCTGTAAATAATTACTGATTTCTGATAGTTACCATTGATTACTTCTCCAATTGGGTAGAGGCAGAGCCGATGATCATGATTACAGAGCAGAAGACCTTCCAATTTATTTGGGAAAACAACATATGCAGACATGGCCTCCCAAACACCCTCATTTCAGACAACGGAACCCAGTTCAAGAATTCTTCCCTGGAAAAATACTGCGAAAGAGTTGGGATAAAGCAATTTTTCTCTTCTCCTGGCCGACCTCAAGAAAATAGTCAAACCGAAGTCACAAACAGAACGATCCTTGACGAGATCAAGAAGAGGTTAGAAGAAGCTAAGGGTAGATGGACTGAAGAGGTTTATGCTGTGCTATAGGCTTACAGAACAATGACTAGGATATCAACGGGGGAGACCCCGTTTATGTTGTCACATGGCTAAGAGGTAGTCATACCAATGGAGGTAGGTCTCCCTACTCATAGGGTTCAGACGTATGACCCTGAGAAGAATGGGGAGGAGAGAAGACTCGACCTAAACTTGATTGAAGAGAGAAGGGAAGACGCAGAAATCAGGCAAGCAACTTACCAGTAAAGAACAACAAAGTTCTACAATCAAAGGGTAAAATCAAGACCCATAGCTGCGGGAGACCTAGTGCTGAAGAAGACGTTACAGAAGGCAAACAAGCTTCACCCGAATTGGCATGGTCCTTACAGAGTGGTTGAGGAGGTTATGCCCAGGACCTACAGGCTAGAAAACCTCGAAGGGGAACCTTTTTCCAATCCTTGGAATGTTGATCATCTAAAAAAGTATTACATATGATGCTACAAGATCTTTCATGTAAATGTATCATCGTATGGAGAGATTATTAATGAGAAGATCAGTTCATGTGTCAATTCTTGGTCCATTATGCTCGAATGGTAGAATTTGATGAGGATAACATCTTATATGATGACCTCATACCTTAAAACATCATAATTTGGTGACAATGTCTGAGGTAGGACATCATACTTGGATGACCTCAAACCCTAACATCATTAATTTGGTGAATAATTGTTTATAGGGATAACATCTTATGTGATAACCTCAGACCTTATAACATCATAATTTAGTGACAAGGTCTGAGGTAGGACATCATACATTGGATGACCTCAGACCTTAAACATCATTAATTTGGTGAATAATTGTTTATGGGGATAACATCTTATGAGATGATCTCAGACCTTATAACATCATAATTTGATGATAAGGTCTGAGGTAGGACATCATACTTGGATGACCTCAGACCTTAGACATCATTAATTTGTTGAATAATAATTTTTGGGGATAACATCTTATGTGATGACCTCAGACCTTATAACATCATAATTTGGTGACAAGGTCTGAGGTAGGACATCATACATTGGATGACCTCAGACCTTAGACATCATTAATTTGGTGAATAATTGTCTATGGGGATAATATCTTATGTGATGACCTCGGACCTTATAACATCATAATTTGGTGACAAGGTCTGAGGTAGGATATCATACATTGGATTACCTCAGACCTTATAACATCATAATTTGGTGACAAGGTCTGAGGTAGGACATCATACTTGGATGACCCCAGACCTTAGGCATCATTAATTTGGTGAATAATTGTTTATGCGGATAACATCTTATATGATGACCTCAGAACTTAAAACATCATAATTTGGTGACTAGGTCTGAGGTAGGACATCATACTTGGATGACCTCAAACCCTAACATCATTAATTTGGTGAATAATTATTTATGGGGATAACATCTTAGTGATGACCTCAGACCTTATAACATCATAATTGGTGACAAGGTCTGAGGAAAGACATTATACTTGGATGACCTCAGACCTTAGACGGTTATATTGAGACTTCAGATATAGAAAATCATTCGATAAACATTCAGCAATTAAAGAAATAAAGCCGTCCTTAGAGGCTGATATAGACTAAAGTTGAGAGTTACAAACTGCAAGATAACAGAGTTTGTCATCTGAGGTTACAGTTCATGAAAACTAAAATTACAAAAAGCTTCACAAAAAACTCAAGTGTGCGCAGCCTCAGGGTTAGTTGCCATGCCTCCGTATTCCTGGCCGAGGGTGGGGACTTCCACCCCGTTGTCCTTAGGGCCAACATTTTCAGTTCTGGTGTCATCTTGGGGGGTCAGTCTCGGTAGGTGTAGCACCTCCATCCTCCTCTCCCTCTTGCAAGTCCTGAGCAAACCGAGGATCGGCATAACCCAAACCAATGAAGTCAGAGGCTACGAGGCTCCCTAATTCCTTCTCCTTCATGGCAACCCATTTTCCAGTGGCCTTTACACCCCTTTACAGGTACTCGAAGCCAAAGCTGAAAAACTCATCAGAGACCTTGTACTCCTCCAAGATCTTATCGGAGGCATCATCCAAGGCAGCCTTCACAGCCACGTTGACCTTATGTTGGAGGGAGTCAGCCTGCGTCTTCAGGGAAGTGCTATGATCCTTCCTCAACTTTTCCGTGTCCTTCTCTAACCTCTTGACGTTAGCATCAGACTTCTCCAAAGAGGCCTTCAGACGCTCTACTTCAGCATTTAAAGAGGCCTCGGTCTTCTCAGCCTCTTGTCCCTTCTCAATCAGAGGAAGTTTCCTCAAGGTCCAGTTAACAAAATGGTGTATAGTGAGAAGACCCTGTTGAACATGTGCAAAGATGTCAGTTTATGACCCGGTATAGTTCAAACCGATGTTACACTTGAATATAATTCAGCAGTAGCAAAAGAAAAAGTTTAAGGTCTTACTTGGATAGAATGATGGAGGGAGAACTCAGCAACATAGGCCTATCCAGAGAGCGATATAATATCTTATCAGAGTCGGTCATGGTATCACCGATGGCATCCAGGGCCTTCAGACTATGGCCGATGAGACTGTCACCAATCTTCAGTTTCTCCAAGCGAGTAATCAATACGTCCTCAGAAGAAATGGGGATGGCACGATCCCCCTTTGGGTTTTTCTTCTTCTGCCTCTGATCTTCAGGGGCAGGGTCGGTAGGTTTCCTCTTCTTGGAGGCCTCAGTCCTTGAGGTGGTTGGAGGGGGAGGAGGTGCATTAAGACCTGCCCTCTTCACCAGCTTCGTAAGACTAGGGGCTTCCATCTGCCAAAGGTTGTCGGAATTCCCTTTTGGACACTCTGCAAAACAAAAAGGTCTGAGTTAGAAAATTTGAGATACATAAATTTAAAGGTATAACTTGTTGAAAAAATAAAGCAACTTACGGAGCTCGGTCAAAGGACTCCCCCCAAGGCCAGTCTCAGAGAGATAATAGGGAGTCATTAAATGCTCGTACTTGACTAGCAGACCATTCTCCCCCTGATCCTGAAGGTCTTTGACCTTCTAAAGATTATTTTGCCTTAGCCCAGGGTCGACCCTAGCATCCATTGTCACTTTTCCCCATCTCAGGGGTATTCTCGACTCTAGGGAGGAAGAGGGGGCACGGGGACCAAATTCCCATAGCCCTGACGCAAAGAAGTAGCGTGGCTTCCAATTATGGTTCGAGGTTTGGGTAACCTGCAGCATCTTCTTATTTGACTTCTGAGCTAAAAATGGTAATAGCTCGGATGATTCCTGGCAGATGAGGGGACGTAGCACCCTGTGAAGACTTGGACGGGAAGGTCTGAGTGATGGACTGCGCTCCATAAGACAATAGCTCCAATTATCACCCTCCAGACATTGGGTAACAATTGGGAAGGAGCCAAGTTGATGTAGGACAATATAGCCCTGATGATGGGATGAATAGGCAGACAAAATCCTAACTTGAAAATCTTCTCATACAGGCAGATCTCACCATCTCGGCCGCCTAAAGCCCTCTATTCCCTCAGAGGTATCCTGAGTTTTATAGAGGGACTTATATAATATAGATGTCTGAAGACCAGAAGGTCGACCTCGCTGACAGTGCTCTCTATCTCGGCCACCTCAGAGGTGTTAACATCGCTCTCAGTACCATCATCATCATCCAGTTTAACGTCAGCCTGAGCAGATGATGGGTCACCACTTGGTAATCTCTAAGCAAACTCATCCCCTGTGACAGCCATGCTAGGTCCTATAATCTCAACGTCGGAGGAAGAGTGCAATGTGCTTAAACTCTTGTGAGACGAGGCCCGACTGGAAACCTCGGCTTGATCAGGGACCAGATCCGGCTGAACAGAAAAGTCTATGGCCTCTTGAAAGGAATCCACAGACGGTCTGAGGTGGATAACTTAGACTCAGATATGGGGTAGGTTCAATCGAGACCTCTACTGACTTAACTGGTTCGGCTGGCTCAGGGTATACGACCTTAAGAGGGGGTGGAAAGATAGGTCTTAATGGGAACGCCTCTGCCCTACAAGCATCCTCTTGGGCTCTTTCTATTTGCCTAACTTTATCTAAGGTCTTCTCCCTAAGAGAGGGGAATTCCTCTAAGAGTTAATAAAGGAGCCTGAGCATATGAGTCAGACCCTATACTTGTGACTCTTCAAAACAAACAAGATTGGCAAATTGACTAAGGATCAAACTAGGCTTTTAAACAAGAACGATTAAAGAACAGTTCACCGGAAAACTCTTAGGCTCGCCAAAAAATGCATAAACTCACCGAAAAGTGCAACAAATGGAAGAACAAGACAGAGAAATGCAACAAATGAATAAAAAGGGGTGATAGACGATACCTGAGAGGATGCGTGAAGAAGAAAGATAGAAGTTGGCAAGAAAAAACAACCAAAAGCACTGCTAACCAAGCTCTTATAGAGAGAGAGAGAACAGAGAAAATGCAGGAGAGAGAATGAAGAAATGGAGGATAAAGAAAGGAAAGGATGGGATAACTCTCAAATAGCCTCACACACATCCCAAGGTCCATCATTGCCTTGGGATCCCAAAAGACTGCAATCATTACACTTGCAGGCACGCTAGCTACTTCAGTAGCTGACACTTGTCAAAAAGGTATTGACACCTAAGGAAGTCCAACCTCGAACAAACATATCCCTTAGGCACCTAATCACACAGGTACATACCTAAGGGCTAGGGTGTGATTGATATGACCTAAATGTACCCCATCGGCTCAGAGACATCAACCTCGGCCAGGGTGATGGTCGAGGTTAGAAGGGCCTTAGATTGGCCACCAGCAGTCTCATCCTAAGCAAGGTCGGCCATGGCCGATGTTACTAGTTTCTCAGTAGGTGAGGTCTTTATGATCCACAGGGGCAGTTATCAGGTTGTCCAGGGCTTGCAATCTCGGTTGGGTTCAGGCCAAGGTTGCAAGGGCCACTCCATCATCGTAACCAGTCTCCGATGGGAATCAGCCGATGATTCCTGCTACTCCACTATTACCTCAGCCCAGGCCGACATTACAACTCCATCTTCCTTACCTCAGCTCTCCCACTGAGCCAAGGTCACCACTGATTGAGCAGTTGCTCGACCACACTAACCTCTTCCTCTTCTAGCCCGAGGTTGGGACCAATCACAGATGGTCGAGTCTTCATCAGCATATGTACGGTTGGGAACACGTGTACACAATCAGTTATAACTTCATCATCATTCTCTATATGTGACAGTGACAGATGTCTTCATCAGATTGGCTATATCAGCACACACCTGCTCGTTGCATGCTTGGGGGGTACATTACACCCCCCAAGAACTATATATAAAGGGCATCATCTACCTTGTAAAGGATCCGAAATTGGAAACCCTAGCTGAAACTCTGTCCAAATATACAGTAGAGAGAGAAAGCTTGAAAGATTGTATCCATGGCCATTAGTTCCCTCATACAGTGATATTAATCACACGCACTAGCATAGTGGACGTAGGCCTGATTAGCTGAACCACTTATATTCTGGTGTTAATCCTCTTCTCCTCACCACAATCTCTTATATATAGTATAATCATATGCTGCCATTGTTATCACTAGTTTGAGCATACAAACACCTTGACTGGTGGTGTTATTTCCAGCATCATCACTCTTCAATCGAGGTTGGTAGAGTATTCTGAGTTCCTTTGCTGATGGATGATAACCCAGGCCATATGGAGGAAAGGCCTTTTTTTAAGACTATGGGTTCCAATATTCCCTGTTGTTGTCGACCTAACTTGAGCCTGAGAATGAAGTGAATATTTTTTAACATCTATATCACATTGACGTTGCCTTAAGTGCTATGCTCTGGGCACACCCTATCTTTGAAATTATCCCTTGGTAGGAGTAGAAGTGGTTCGGCTTAGAAACCTGACAGGACCATATCATTCACCCCATTCTATATCTCAAGTACTGGGTTATTGTTGCTCGCATTCTCAGTGTTATCATCGTCACCCAAGATGGTGATTACCTGCCCATTAGCAAAGAATTTCAATTTCTGATGGAGAGAGGAAGACACCCATTTGATGATGTGTAGCTATGGTCAATCAAGTAATAAGTTGAAGCAAGTTGGTATGTCGATGACCTAAAACTCCGTAATGGGTTTATTGGTCCAACCCCTATTGCAAGTTTTATGGATCCTATCACTTCTCAATGGGTATCATCATAAGCACGCACCGTGACGAAGGTTAGAGCAAGGTCTCTTACTTTCAAACCTAAGCAATTGAGGGTTCTTAATGGATAAACATTAAGTTTTGATTTGTTATCCACAAGTGAGAGGGGGATTATCTTCCCCATGACCACGATAGAGATAATGAAAGCATAGTTATAGTTGAGACCAATCTTAAGGATTTCTTCCTCAAAGAAGGAGAGCATTCGGGTAGCTGTTAGGGACCCGATCAAGTTTATGGCTTATTTTGGAGTGGTACAAGGAGGGAATATGGTCCCAATGGGTAATTTGATCAAAGCATTGTGATATAGTTGGGAAGATATAAAGAATCCCCATAGAGTGAAGTTAGCCGAAGTTTTCTTCAGTTGATAGAGGATCTTGCTCTCCTCGAGGATCATTTATGGCATAGGATGTCTCTTAACACCTTTTCCCTTATCTGTTGTTTCTTATTAAAGGCTAGGAATTTGGTAATGCCTCCCAAACCTAGTCATGTGATGTCTCTTCTTCTATCTCGAGCTGTTCGGCCACTTTGTTGATCTCTCCTAGCATATCCTCAAATGATATCATTCCACATACATTGATCACTATGCTAAGCCTTTCTGGATTTTGCCTTTTATCTGAACTATCAAATTTATCTCCCATCTTATGGCAACGATGTCATCTTTCTATGAGAAGTTGATGCATTCCACAACCTCGACGGCTTCTTCGTATAAATCTTTCCATTCAGTACGGAGATCCAGAAGTGAAGGGACCAACCACCCTTATATTTTCAAAGTGTCGAGTAGCTCGGAGATACTGCAAATCTCACTAGTTTGTTGGAACGAGTCTGTCATGATCTGGACAGCATCATCGAAACTGACTTCATCGGTGGGTACCACACAATTATCAGACTCTCGAGCCCACTTTCGAGTTTCCAATAATAATGCCCTGATCTTTCGATAATTAATGGTCATTTTTAGGGCAATTTCATCCCAAAATCCAAGAGTTGGTTCAATACCGCTAGTAGTTCCATATCTTTCCCTACGGAACGGTTATGAACGACAATATATTCTTTTATAAGATGTGACAGGGTCTGATCGTCAAAATAGGTAGGGTGTAGGAGAAAATACGGGCAAACCATGAGGGTTTTAGGGGAATATACAGGTATGGTTGGTGATTTACTAGGTACAATCTGAGTATATGGGCCAAATTCAGGGGATTCTTCTAGGAAGATTGCATTAGTATGGTTTGAAAGTGGATTGTGAGTGGTCTTTGGTTTAGGATTGGCTCGTGAGCCGCTAACACCCCAGTACATTAGACACTGTATTATGTTGCACAGATGGAAACATTGATTGGTGGTGTGATGGGAAACTTGATGGAAATCGCAATGGGCATCTGGTTTAAAAAATTTAGCAAGCGAGTTTTGTAAGGGATAAGGGTCCAATGGCTTGATAAAGTTTTGGCTAAAAAGGGCTTGGTAGACTTTAGAGAGGGGAGCATAAATCTCGGTGTATTCTTTTCTGACTGGTTTTGGTTGATTTTCGAGTGCCCATGAGGAGGCAGGTGGGAGATATTATTGATGGTTGAAACTGCAGTACTGACAGGCTTCTCATATTTTCTAGGACTGTACTATCCGAAAACTTTCTTCCGCACAACTTCTATCTTGGAAAGATTTTCTTAGATCTCCAATCCTGCTTCCCGAAGGGCTCGCAAATAGGGGTAGTACTGTCCACCCATCGTTGCTCGAACATGAGGTAAGAAAATTTTCTTCACAATACTAATATGCTCCTCTTCAGAAGGCCGATTGATCATGATGGCCACTTTCTCTCTCCACTTTGCTATGAAGTTACTAACAGATTCCTCGAGATTTTATTTGAGAAGTTCTATATCGTAGCGGGTGACCTCCAACTCTTCATTATACTTGTACTGTGACATGAACTCACGGGCAACATCCTCCCAACTAGGGATTCTGGATTTATCCAGGGCTGAAGAGAGTTGTCATATAGAGTCTGCTGGAACATCTAGGCCATTATTTCCTCAGAGTCACCTAGGAGAGTAACGGCTCGGTGGTAACTTTAGAGATGGATAATTAGGGGCCTGCTATACCCGAACTTCTTAATGTTGGGCATCTTGAATTTTTTCGGTAGCCTTACTTTAGGGTAGGGAGACATATGGGTGTAATCCATGTAGTTCTCAGAGATTCAGACTCGATCAACATTCTTGGTCAACAACTTAAGGTCCACCTTGGCCTTGTTCAACTCTTCCTCCTTCGGATTGATAATCAGTGGCAAGTTAGCCCTTGGCTAGGCAAGATTCGACATAAGGAGTTGATATGACGGTGGCCTATTAATGGGAGGGGAACGTGGAGCATGCTGATACGCTTCGGGGACCCAAATAGGCTCAGGTGCGGGGGACCCATAGAGCAAGGGAAGTGGACCTTAGTCTCTTCGAGGATAGGGACCCAATTTCGTTATATCTTGTCAACCTCGGTTTGAAGGTTGTAAATCTTGGCAGTAAGCGGACTAGAACTATCATTAAATCAGACTGTACATTCGACACTTGGTCTGCATTCTCCACGGACAACGGGTGAAGTTTGATTCTGAACTCCAAGGAAGTAGATAGAGGACTGACAGAGCCTCAAGGCGGTTCAACAGAAGACCGAAGCTAATAGGGAGCCAGGCCAAGGGTCAGGTATGCGATCGACCTGAGAAGGAAAATGATTTGAATTTATTTTCAGAAAGAGAAGAGGAAAAGAAACTTTCAAAAAGGGAGGAAAATATTTTTGACAATTTTTTCTCGGAGGGAAAAGACAAAATTATTTTTGGTACATTTTTTCGATAAAAAGAGGGAAAATGTTTTTATGTTTATGAAGAAAGGAGGGAAAATGTTTTTTGGCATTTTGAAAAGAAAGGAAAAATGTTTTTTTTACACCTTTGGTAAAGAAGGCGGAAAAAATGAGAGAAGGGTCTCAACAGTATTATTATTATTATTATTATTATTATTATTATTATTATTATTATTATTATTATTATTATTATTATTATTATTATTATTATTATTATTATTATTATTATTATGTTTTCACTTGTATTAGGTTTACCTAAATGCAAAAAAGAAATGTCGGACAGGACTCGAGCCTGGGAAAATTGGGTTTGAAAAATATGTAAAACATGGTTTGACTTGTTGCCAGGCTCATGGATAAGGTCTTTTTTTTGAAAAAAGACGAAATCACACAAAATTTTTGGAGGCATGCCAACCCGTCATTTTGGCAGAGTTTCGAGTAGTAACCGAAAAACTAAATATGAGCGCCGTAGGTTTTGACGCCTATATAAGGGTACGCATTTGTTGGGTTAATTGGAAGGTTTTCCCCCTTTGGCAGGACTTCCACGACATACGTCTTGCTTTTGAGGACAATCAGTACGTGTGGACAAGCCATTTGATATACTAGAGTGTACGTGAATTGCCTCACACTATATACCTCGTGGGGACAGTACGTGTGAGATAGAATTCGATATACTTGACATACGTGAACGATTTCCTTGCGATATACCTCCCATCATGACTTCGATCAAGCAATATGATGCGGGGGGGGGGGGGGGGGGGCATTCGATATATGTCAAAGTTACTTGGAAAATGGAAGGTGAGAGTCATATCGCATAGGCTATCTGCAACCTGCAGGACCAGCGCCCATCACGAAGTGACCCCCTAGTTACGGGACAAAATTTAGTCAATAGCCATGCTCTTGGTGATGTAGAGTGCAAAATGCATGATTCTTGATTAGTATATTATGGAGAGAGAGTATTTTATTTTTCATGAAGAGCATTATACTAATGGGGAGAATTTACAAGTATCAAAAGTAAATCTAGCATGGAGCATGAAGATTATACTAAGCATGGATATGTGAGAGTGCATGATGGGTGAATATTTACATGTAAGTGTGTGCTAGTGACACCTAAGCATGAATGTTCTAAGTGGCATGTGATACGTGCAAGTAATCATGGATATGTGCTATAAGTGGAGGTGTGTGCCAGTGACACCTAAGCATGGATATTATACGTGGTGTGTGCAACATGTGGATATAAGTGATCTTATGTGCAAGTAGTGTGAAGTGTACATGAAGAGTATTTTATAAGTGTGTGAGGAAGGAGTGAAATAAGCATGCGATAAATATATGAAATAGAGGAGAAAACGGAACATACATATAGGTGCATACGCACACAAGTAGAAAACAATAACACCCATGCAAATAGAGTCTAGCCCTCTTATGAAATTTTTACCCCAACGGAGTTGCCACTGTGGCCATCCCAATCTCTCCTTTTCCCTGGGTGGGGAAAAGGGGGGATGAATGGTCTCATGCCCCCTTCCTCTAGGAGCACTTAGACCATCGTCGATGTGGGATGATGTAAAAATATCGAGTCTCCATCATATTTTGCACAAAATAGGCAAAAGAACATAGCACCAAAGAGAAACTGATGCTTACGAAATCGATAGTTCGAAGGTTCGGGGCCTAAATTACGGAATGAAAAGATGTTAGGCACCCATCTCGCCCTTTCGGTCTCTCATGGGCTTGTGTTACTGTTTTCCTTGATTTCTTCGTGAAGTGTGTGCGTGTATATATGCATGGAGATTGGAATCTCCCAACTCATATCATGGGAAATATAGAGTGAGGTCATCCATAGGAATGTTCCCGAAATAATATCTAGAAATTACGATGTATGTGTTTATTGAGATATTGATCATTATGATGAAATGATAATATATGCGGGATAAAACACCAATAAGGATAACAAATATAATATATGTTAAAATGATGTATAGATGAAATTGAGACAAATGAAAAAATAGAATGTTAGGAAAATTGGACTCGAGTCTCGAATTTCAACTCGAAACCCCTACGTACTCTATAAAGGCATCAAAGTCCAAGAGTTCGTATGCGGTATAGGGGTGAGGTTTATCCCATAGATTCTAACAGGAATTTATTATACGTGAGTGTGTGTAGAAAATGTATTTTAGTTTTCAGAAAATGTAATGGATAATCCCGTGGGAATTTATAGGTATAACCATCTTTTTGTTTTTTTTAATAGAAAATAAGGTATGTGCAATATAATAATAAAGGATGAGATATTATGAACTAAAGTAGAAGCTAAATTAAAAATTTGTGTCACTAACGCAAAAGTAGAGAAATTTAAAGAGAGAGAAGGAAATTTGGACCTTTTTTTTGGAGATTTTGAGGGTCGATGTTGATCCTTGGTGAGCTTCTTTGAAATTTGAGATGAATGTTGGATGAGAGATAATATATTTGCTAAATTGGGTATGAATATAATGGGAATTAAGGATGGAATGAAATTCTTCTCAAGGACACTTCGCTAATTACAAGAGAATGTTGCTAAGACCGTGAATTTTGATGGATTTGAGGTCTGTCTTGGGAATGAGTTCATTCCATCTATTTATAAGGTAAGGGGGTGTCGACCATCATAGCCCTAGCCCTAGCCCTGCCAATCGATAGGTGACCCTAGGTAAACTATCGATAGGTAGGGAAATGGACCAACCAATTGACAGTCTCGTGTAGATTATTTCGGAAAAATGGTCATGGAACACAGTCCGTTGATCAAAATCGAGCATGGGGCATACCGTTAGAAAGGTAATTCAGAGACCTTTAAGAGTCCTTTAAGTAAAATAGGGCTCGGAAGCGCTCGTCAGTCCTTTAGATGGGAGATCATCGGACGAAAATGTTTGGTTCGTCCGAATGCTAAGTCAGAATTTCATACTGGGAGGATCGTTGGAAAGATTATGCGAGGAATTTCGACATTTCAAAGAGATTTGCTTGGTTCAGAGAGTTGATTTTGGTAAAATGGGGCCCGGAAGCGCCCGGTGACCTTTCGGAGTAAAATGAATTGATCGTCCATACCGTAAGTCAAAATGATGCATGGGGTGGACCTTTGCAAAGTGTTTTTAGTTCCCTTCAAAGATTCATTCAGTATCTTTCGATCTGAAGAGTTGAGCTTGGTCAAATAGAATCTGGGAGTGCCCAGGAACCTTCGGATCAAATTTTTGAGGAAAATATATCGTTTGTCCGAATGGTTATGTAATTTTGCGCACGGGGCAAACCATTAAAAAGGTATTTTAGTGCCCTTAGAATATTTAAGGTTCTTTTTCTCTGAGGATGAGGTTGATTGGGGTCAAAATGGGGGCCAAGAGCATCCGATGGCCTCCAAAATGATTTTTGGTAGTAAAATGGTCCATTTGTCGTCACTGTAAGTCAGAATCGTGCATGGGGTGGATCTTTGGAAAGGGTATTCAGTGCTCTTTGAATATTAAAAAATATTTCGCTCTGATGATAGAGTTTATCGAAGTCAACCACGTCCCGAGAGCCCCCAATGGTCTTTAGATCGGTACTCGGAGTATGACCTAGGGTTTATAGTAAAATAAGGAGGTACTAGGGACATAAAGAGAAACTTAGGGAGTCCTAGAATGTGGTGTCTACAACTACTACGTACCGTACCTGGGAGTCATAAGTACCTACTAGTTGGTACAGACTATTTCACCAAATGGGTAGAGGAAGAACCACTGGCGACCATTCGAGATTCTGATATGACAAGATTCATCTAGAAGAACATCATAACACACTTTGGGTCACCAAGAACTATCATCATTGATAACGATATGCAGTTTCAAAGTTGCATTTTCAAGGTTTTTACAATGAACTTGGTATCAAACACTACTTTAGTTATGTGGCATTTACCCCAAGCAATGGGAAGGAAGAGGCTTTTAACAAAACCATGATCGATGGACTGAGAAA
Source organism: Sambucus nigra (assembly GCA_949130495.1). NCBI lineage: Eukaryota > Viridiplantae > Streptophyta > Magnoliopsida > Dipsacales > Adoxaceae > Sambucus > Sambucus nigra. The sequence continues at coordinate 747,735,464 of OX422209.1, read as the reverse complement.
ATGACTGGAAAGAGGTAAGGGGGCCTGGGTAGATGAACTCCTTTATGTTGTATGGGCTTACCGTACAACTCCTAGGAGACCTATGGGGGAAACTCTCGCACTCGCCTATGACATGGAAGTTATTATCCCTTTGGAAGTAGGTCTCCTAATTATAAGGACCACCTAGTCGACCAAGGCCTCAACAACGATGCACTACGCACTGAACTTTACCTAGAATATGAGCAAAGAGAGCTTGCCTTAAATAAGTTATCTTCCTACCAGCAACAACTGGCCAAGCTAGACAACAAGGGGGTCAACCCGATAAAAATTTTCATTAGTGACTACGTCCTGAGGAAAGTCCTTGGCAGTGCCTTAAAGCCATCGGATTAAACTGTGACCAAACTAGGACATACCCTTTAGAGTAATCAGGGACGATCATTTGGAAACGGTAGAGGACAGGGAGATACCAAGAGCATGGAATGCAGCCAATCTCAAGAAGTCTTACTTCTAGACCTTTTTTATCTTCTATTAACACATTTAGTTTTAAAAAAATCATTTTTGAACTTTTGTTGCTCATCAGATAATATTTAATGAATAAAGGTCGGTTGTCCCCTCCATTCTTGCATTTTGCGTTGGCTGCTTAACTTCTCTTGACTACACCTCATTAATATGAACCTTTTTTTCCAAATGATAGCTCCCTCGTAAGTTATTCAACTTATTTTCAAAACCTCACATGTCAATAAGGGTCTCTAGTAGTTGGACAAGTCAATATAATCACTTTAAATTACTACGTCCCTCGAGTCTTTGTTATGAACAGAGAGGCCTCATGGGTTGCCCCGATAACAACAAAAGCCCTACAGGGGATCCTTAGGCAAAAAAGCCAACTCAGGTTGGTCGCCAACTTCGTTGGTTGCAAAAATCTTTCTCGAGTGGATAGCCCAACTACTAGGAACATCTCTTGCCATCATCCAACTTAGTGTGACGACACAACCTAAAAGGTAAAGTGGATGAAATGACATTGCTAAGGCATGTTGGACTGGGGTAATGTTCAAACACCAGGCAACATGATTCAAAATTAGTTGGTTAACTATTAAGCATATAATAACAAAACTTAAGAAACAAAGGACCCGAAGTGGTCAGTCAATATTATTTCCTCGGTAATTACATAAAACAATAGCATAGGTTTAGTTAGCTTGAGCTCAAAACATTAGATATTGGCGGAATAACATCTTTACATTCATCGTAAGTACATTTTCATCAAAATCAATAACTAAAAATGATAAGTTATGATGGCCCTTCGACCATCATCATCTCTTCTCCATGATCTTTTGAGTAATGTTCCATGAGCCGAACAAGAATGACATATATTGGGAACCATTTGTCGGTCCTCAAAAATGAGTTATGAGGATAAACTGGGCACTCAATCTGGTACTTGTACCATAAATTATATTCCTTAGGTTCTCTCACCTCCCTAAGAGCACTAAGCCATCCCTAGGCAAAAGAAATGTCTTCTGCTTACTTCAGTTTTGTTGGGGCATTAGTCCAGCCTTAATCGTAATCATCTGCCCAAGCTTGATGAGGTCCCATCCTAAACAGATGCCTCAGACGTGTCACATCTCTTTGAAGACCAGTAGTAGGTAAATAAGCTCGCTGAATGTCCCCCTTCGGCTAAAAGAATTTCCTTTATAGAACTTGGTCTCGAACTTGAGTTGTTCCAGCTACTAATGAAGAAGATTCTCACAGAACTAGAGAAGACCTTGATGGGATGTTCTTTCTTAGCCGAGCAACCTCTTTCTTCAGTTCTTCATTCTCTTTCTGAAGCAATTCCCCCACTTGATTGACTTGTGGCATCCAGGAGCTTGGATTTTAGAGGATCCACCTCCTCCTGAACTGAAGCTCCAATATCTTTTATTTCTTCAACTCTATCTTCTAATTTGGCGACCAACTCCAACCGATCTTTCAACTACTAGGTCTTTGTCTTCAAATTTTTGCAAATTTTTATAAAAACTCTACGAGACTGGACACTGATGCTCAATCCTGATATTTTCTTTAATCGAGAATTGGGGGGAATATACTCATCTAAGTCAATGGGATACAATCAACAGAACAAACTATAGATTTAACAATAATTAGTAGTAAGACAAGACTAGCATAAAGAGGAAAGTATGCTTTTCATTTAAACATTTCAACCTCACTCAAATGATTTGACCCCAACAAATCAAGGAGTGCCTAGGAAGGGGACCTACAATATGAAGACCCTAGGTATCCGAAGCGAACTATTGCCTACGTAGCGATGGGTGAAACATATCCCGCATCCTTCGGAGGAACCAACAAAACTTCCTTCTTAACAAGATTTTTTTATGGAATAACCACCTAAACTTTCCTTGTAGGAATGTATCTAGTCATACCTTTCTCGTGTTTTGGTATCAATATATATCACATTCCTCATAGGATTCATGCCTATTCCTTGGAACTTGAGTAAAAGTTCCAGGTTTAGGAAACTCTCTCATAACCTCATTCCTTTTTTTGACCAAAACGTTAACTACCTTCATCAATCTTCATATTTTACCCATAAGTTCATTAATATGATATCTTTGAACAAATTTTTTCCTATTATTCACGAGCCTCACATTCTTTTTTATAAATAACCTACAAGCTTGGTTTGAATGTCCATGTAGCCTATAATAGGTGAAAAATAAAACATTCCTTATAAGCATAGGCTTAGATCCATAATTTATCTTCTCAACTTTCTCAATATTATTCTTTTTTTTAAGTGAGCAATATGATTCATCTTTCCACAAGAGTATCCAATTTCTATTGTTATAAATGTTGACTTTGAAGCAACTTCCTTTTTTTTCAATTTAGGAATTTGTTCCTAATATTTATTTTCAAACCAAAAAGAAATATCACCTTTTGATTTTGAAATCAACCTTTTTCTTTTGAAGGTTCAATATAGACAATTGCACATTTATCACTTTCACTTGACATTGTGCCATTAAAATTTTATCAAGAACAGTTGTTATATTAATCATTTCAATCTTCATACCCTAAGCATGTTCAAATCGATTTTTAATTTTTTAAAATCAAATTTTAAAATTTCTTTTTGCAGTTCAATTTATTCCTTCACGTTCAAAATGATCTCATTTTTTTTTTGGAAGCATTCGTAATTTTCAATACATAAAACTTCTCCTTGAGATTCAAGCATTCCAATTGAACATTTTTTATTTTCTTATTTTTATCATCTTGTTCAAATTGAAAAATTTTCATTTTAATTAGGAGCTTGGTGTTCGATTTATTTAGCCTCAAACATATTGATAGAGTTCATCAAAGTCATTATGAATGTCGTTGACCTCATCATCACTTTCCTCTTGTGATCTAGCAATCAAAGTGTGAGAACCTTCGCTATTATACAAGATGATGAATCACTAATCGACCTATGCTTTGATCATATTCCTCTTCACAACACTCTCAAGTGACATTCTTTATTTATGCACCTTCTCACTCTCACCAAGTATAATAATAAAGGTTATCTCACTCCAACTATCTTCACTGGAAGTTCTTTATTTAGAAATACTCTCCGAGTCACTTAAAATTGCTTTGTAGATATTCTTCTTCTTATCTACACCTTTACTCTTCTCTTTCTTTCTCAAAAGAGTTGGACAAATATTGATCTGATGTCTCATTCCACCATAACCATAGCAATGGTCGTCATAGTTTTCTTGTTTCTCTTAGGTTTACCTTTCTTACCGTTTGAGTGATGTCTAGTGGATTTGTAAGGTTCATGCTCAAATATTCTTTAATTTTTGAAAACTTTTTGTTATTAATATAAAATTTTCCAAACCCATTTTGCTAAAAAATATGTGTCCATTTCAACATACTCCTTTAGTTTTTCATCACCCTTTCTTGACACATCCTTCTCATTTGATTCAACCACAAATGATAAATCCTTTTTTGGTTTAGACACACTCATATTTTCTTCTTGATCACAATTCTCACATGGTCTTATAAGTTCTTCAAGGCCAAAAGTGTCATAGTCTCTAATCTCGTTAAGGATAACAACTTTGGTTCTAAACTTAGAGGCTATAGTTCTTAACAATTTATTGACAACTTTATTCTCGAGAATTTTTTCACTAAGATCAAATGAGGACTTTACTACTTCGTTTAACCTAGAGTAGTAGTAGTAGTTGAATCTTTTTTCCCTCACTTATTCACATTGTCTCAGACATAGTGTCAACTTAGCTCATTTCATGCTAGATGTTCCTTTATATATCACTCTCAACCATGCTTTGTTTTCCAATTTACAATTAAGAATAAAATTATACTCTTGAGTAATCACAAATGAAAACAGGGCATTTAATGCAATATAATTGTAATTTCAATCCATAAATTTATCATTCGTCCACAAAGCTCTGGATTTCCTTACTCTCACTCCATATTCCTCTATCATAGGATAAATCCATTCGTCTTAAAATTTCACACACACACTCTCATGTTTAGATATAAAGTGTGTATGCATCTTAATCTTCCAATGCCCATAGTTAGATCCATCAAAGTACGATGGCCTATTCATATAGCTACTATCTGAGTATTGATCCATTCTCAATCACAAAATTAACACACGGTACAAAACAGATTTAGGATTAATAAATAACAACATAAACACATAAATATGTAAGATCAAACTATAACACATTACTTCTCAGAAGAGAAATAGCTCTGATACAAATTGAGGAATTGATGTGTTATATATTAAGTGTTCTACTAAAATAAACCTAGGGGTGAATAGGTTTAATCAAAAACTTTGCTAAATTTTTGGCAATTTTAGATTTCTTATCAGTTTTAACAAACCTTGAATAATGATTAACTAGATGAGCTGATGATAAACATGTGGATCAATAATTAGAGGCATTAATTAGGAAATTTAAGTCAATTGTGACAAATAAACACTATATTCAAATCCTAAATTCAAATTGATGGATTAGACAAGATCTACATGATTTGTGTGATGGAGATAGAACAAATAATATAAACAACACAGAAACAATCCACAAGGTAGATTTTATGAGGAAAAAACCTTTTAAAGGGGTAAAATTCCCAAGACACTCTAAACTGCCATTCAACTTGAAAAGATTATATGAAATGCAAGAAAGTATCTCTCTTGTGTTCACTCATGAAAGTTACCTATGAACATTTAAATCTCCCCACTGACAATGAGCGATCCATACTAAGCTCCATAAGATGAACACGGAAGTAGCATTCTCCTCCTTATAGTCACATCATGCTTAAACTCTCCAATAACTTAAAACACCTCATATATTTCTATCTTGATGTGTGGATATTTAATTTTGATATATAATGATTAGATTGAATTTTAGCTAAGGGGATTTGATTAAAAACCATCTGAATTCCTCACAAATTATAGATCTAGAGTATATATAGTTTTTTACTCAATTTTGGAAGGATTAACTGATTTTGAATAAATAGAAGCAATTGATATGTTATCAACCTCGAAAATACTCTATAAGTATTAGAGAAGTAAAGAGGAACTTGGATATTTTATAATGGTGGTAAAATACCTTATTTATAGAATATTTTTAATATTTGGGTCCATCGTGTACACATGGGGCAAATTGGCACCGTGCATGTGCACACGTGGTCAATTTGTGGTCGTGCACACGATTTTAGTCAGGGAATTGTTCATGCCTTAAATGTGTAGGGTCACGCGAATGAATAAAGGCTCCAAAACATTTTTCCTTAATCCAACTGAATTTTGAAAAATATAGGTCTTTCACAAGGTTATACACAACATCACTCAAATAATAAAATCACTTATTCAGTTCAAAAACACAGTTTTATCAAAACATGATGAAAAAGATGTGCGTGTGCGTAGCCATAAACGTTCAATCACAATTTGAAATCAAGAGGATATATCTTCAATGAGTTCAGTAACATAAGTATTTGTGATGTAGAGTAGTCATGATGATCTTCAAAGTTCAATGTTCAAGAAGATTAGTAATATGACTCTCTCTCTCTCTCTCTCTCTCTCTCTCTCTCTCTCCACAATGTCTATATAGATTCAATCTTTTTGGCTTGAATGACGTAATTCTTAAACGCTTTGATATGGAATAAAGTCAATTAATATATTTATATAAAAGATAACATTATTAGTCTCCCCCTTTGGATATTTCATGGAAAAACCCCCCGAATCCAAAAATATCTTAATTATACCGACTGAACTCACTCCACATTATGCATATAATGAGAGTAGTTAGATGTAATACACATGAAATGAATAAACTAATGATAAATCAAAAGTTAATTCCAATACTTGGGATTGGATTGCATCAACATGACTATATCTAAAATACACGAATCAAAGACACGAGATCATGTGGGTTAAGCACGCATAAAGAGAAAATCCCCCAACTTTGGAGTCCTTCGATAAATCAAATTGAGATATAAGGATGGTAAAAAGATTGAAAGCATATGAAATAATATAAATCCATTTAATAGCATTAAACCCATCATGTATATGCTCCCCCTTCACGATACATATCTCCCACATGGATATTTCTCTCCCAAACATGCGAATCTCCCAATAAAGGATAAAAATGGAACTCACTCTATCTTAGACGTTTCTCCCCATTTTTAATAGAAAAGTCAAAGATAAGAAGAAACACATAGATAACGGTTATAGCATGGTAAAGAATTCCAAAGTCACAATGTATAAGCAAAACTAGCAAAAAAAAGCTACAAAGCATGTGATGAAGGTACTCAATGGAAATCATCATAAGTATGAAAAAAATACAAGACCAATGAATTTTTAACATCATCCAAACATGTCAATATGATAGCAGTGATGTATAAAATGTGAATCTCAAAATATGAACTATTATACGAGATACATCAAGCATGTAAAGAAAGATAAGTGATACAAACATATCTAACCAGAAGAGATCACAAGATCAATAGATAAAGCTTTAAACATGTGGATAACCAGAAAATCCGTACAAATATCCAATTATATCTTTTAAAAATATGTTGTGATAGTTAGTGGATTGGTTGAATCTGGAGATTTTATCTCAAATTTTTTCTTCTTCTTTGTTAATCGAAGTGGATGATTCTTAATATTCTTTTTTGAAAATATCTCAAATCTCGTTATCTTCCTTGTAATATGCTCCTTTACCTGAAGTAACATCATCTAGATAAATGCCTAAAATTATCATAGTTTCAACATTTAATTTATTCTTCTTCTCTATTCTTAACCTATCAAAAATGGTGATTTCTTATCACCTATAATTTTTCAAGAATAATACTCACGTGATTGAATAATGTAGTTAGTTCTGGCTCTCCAAAGTTTAAAGTAATCTTTTAAAAAAAATGGTAAGTCATTTATTTTTAAAAAGATATGTGAAAGTCTCGCCATTGTTTTTTCAATCTTTAAACTCAAAATGTACTTTTCAAAGTAAGTATATATGAGATAGGTTCAAAATTATACCTAATAACCAATAAGGGAACTATGCATGTCTTTCCCCAAAAGGTACACATAAGATCCCAAGGTCTTATCAAGCCTTGAATACCCACAACTACGACATTATCATCCAAAAATATACAATGAAGTTCATCCGTAAGTAACAACAATAAGATATGCAAATGAAATGTAAAACAAAGTTACTTTTCTAAAAACAGCCATGAAATGGGTTTAATTTATCTTTCTATATTTGTAAACAAACATGTAATCACAAGTATAATGCCCAATGGGTTTTAGGTTGGATATTTATCATAAGTGGATATTGAGTTTAGAACATTGCTAAAGTATGGGTTATGTTCGAAACTTTGGCTCAAATGGGTTTTGGATGGAGCTTTGCTTCAATGGAGTTTTTATGGTTTAAAACTCACACCTTATAAATTAGTTTTTATGGTTAGATGGAATGAAGTTCTTTTAGCCTTGATGTTAAGATGCTTAAATTGGACTTGTATTGATAGGTTGATCTTGCCACGGACTTAATGTGCTTCTTATGGTTGAACTTGTGCTGGCTGGGAATTAATTGATCTTATTCTTATTTCTTTGATTATGAATCTATATGAGTGAACTCATGTCTTGATCATGGATGATGATCAGGACTTGGATTTTCTCTTATGTGGTTCATGCTTTTGTGGATGTGATGATCGTGGCTTTTGTATGAAGCCTTTATTTTTTTTCTCATGTTAAATTTATAGTTCATACTATGATCTATGGGGAATGATTTCTTATTATCATGCCATGATTTATAGTTGGTTATTGTTTAATTAATCAAATGTATCTTCTTTAGATTATGACTCTCTTTTGTTCTAGTTACTGGTTGATACAATCTCGAAAATAGGCTTTTATCATGTCTTGAGTGCATGTTTTCATCTCAATAACATTAGAAAGAAGATAGTGAAGTGGTGTCATATATAAATTCGATTGTTATCATACAAATTTTTTTTACAAGAAAATACTTTTGTTATCACAATCTTTATTTTTTGTGATGGCAATACAATTTATATAGTTTGAGAAATAATTGAAGTCTCCCCCTTTCTTAGAGACTTGGTTTAGAAAAATACTTGTTCTATGCCTTTCTTGTAGCTTTTTATTTTTCTTTAATTTCATATTATCATTTCTCTCCCCCTTTGTCATTAGCAAAAAGGAACTCCGAAGTAGAGGAATTCAAAGATTGGATTTTAAAGGTAGATTTTTATTCCCATGTTAATTTCAATATTTTGGGGAAACTCGAATGTTTTTGCAATACCAATAGTTTCTTGTAATGTTGTTTTGAATTTTCCTTTTCTAATGACTTTCTTTTCATTTACTTCAAACGAGAGTGAGTGTGGAAATACTAGGAAGAAATATATTTTGTTCTTAAAGAATAACATCATTTTTTTAATAACGGTTCAAAAACCAAGATAAGCTTATATGAAAGAATTGATCATATTTTTCATGGTGCTTGGATATGTAGATGCAACAATTAATTCTTGCGGGGGTGAATCATGTGAGGATCATATCAAATGTACATCATTAGTACCTTTTAATAACTTTTATGCATCGATGTCACATGTTTAAAAATTCTATTTATACCTATAATAGAAAAATCAACTTAAAAGAACAAATGGACAACATCAAATATTTTATGAATCAAGAGCTTAAACATTCACTAAGGGCATGAATAAAATATTGAGTTTTTCAAATCACAAACACATGTGAAAATATCAAGAGACTAGTTAGTGGAGAACTTGAAGATTATGTGTGCAAGACATTTTTTTGACAAAGGTTGTATCGCTTATTTAATTATATATATTCCAAAGATTTATTACGCATGTTTTAAATATCATGAGTCAAAGTAGAGCTCAGTGTGTATCAAACATCTTTTGATTAAACTTCCAATATTTCTTTCCTAAAATTATCTTTCCCATCCATTTTTAAAGAAATTTCACAATGGGTCCTAGGCTAATTAATATTCAATTTTTTCATTGGTTTCCAAGCTTGAACTTTTCTAACATCATCACATCTTTTTCAAAAACATTCTTCTCTTGCAATCTCAATTTTTTTCAACTATAATGTTTGATACCATAAGGGCATATGAGGAATGTGGTATATAGTCAACTAAACTTCAAAGTAGTTGAACAACATAGTCGAAGGACGATGTAATTTCAAGAACCTTCAAGGGTTTCTAAAGTTTCATTTTCCTAACAACTTTATATTATTTTCAAATTTCTCAAGTTTTTTATGTTTTTTTTTCCAATACTTTTTTTCTAATTTTTATCTCCCCATTAGTATCATATAAGGCATAATATCAAAGTTTTCCTATAGTTTGTATTTAACATAACTCTTTGTGAAAAGTAACCCTTAAGTCATATTTTATAGATTTATTTTTCTTTTAAAGCCTTTAATCTTCATATGAATGAGAGTATCTGTAAACGTGTGAATAAGTTTAAAAAGACTTTCGTGAATTCCCACTACAAGTGTTGCGAATCTCAAGACTATTTCCAATGTGAGTGAAATATAAATCACATAAAGTTTTTTTTGTGGAAGTCATGTGGGATCGATTTGGTATACCAATGTATTCATCATATTTCTCCATACATTCCTCAACCCATTACTTAACGAGTAATGCTATGAGTCCCAAAAAAATCCCCTAAATCATCCCCCAAATAACATTAAAGTCTTGTGCCCTAGTGGGACCCACACCAAATGTTACACCACTTAATGATGATTTGGGGATGATTTGGGACTCATATCATTATTCTTACTTAAAATCATATTTCTAAAAGTATACTTTCACAACCCGTTTCATTTTTTTAATAGTTTTTAATCATGCATATTCACTATTTTTCACATTATTGACATTTTTCAAACACGTGGTTATAAGATGAGATGTGATGAAGCTTTTAATTATCAAGTTAATCAAACACGTTGATATTATATATATGTTATTGTGTTGGTTAGATTGGTGTTTTATAGAGGCTGTGTGAATCAAGTGTTTTAGTTTTTTATGTAAGGGAGAGAAAATGTGCATTTGTAAATTAAGGTTGGATGTTACCCATTTTGTGATTCCTTTGGATCATTAGGACAATTCAATCCTTTGATGTCTCATCATTATTTGTCTTCTTTATCTTTCATCATGTGTGTATCTTCTCTAAACATTTTATCGTTCTTCATTACAAGATCCTTCTTGCCTTACTTGTGTATCTTAACATAAGGTCTTTTGGGAATTCTTTGAGTACACACAAAATATGAAGAACAAATATTCCTTTTTGGTACCCTTCGAGTTTCGATTCCTTGTTTATTAATTAAGGAGTATGATTATCTCCTTTGTCTATACTTATATAAAAAAAATCTTCTCATTTTGCAAACATTAAAAATATATTTATTTTTACTATAATATGTGCAATAGTCGTTAGATGAACGAAATTTACAATCAATATATGTGTGATCTTTCTTTTTACAAATGATGGAAATGTGATTCTTTTTCATATATAAACGAGTATAATAATTTTCGAAAGTATGGCTTCTATTTTTACAAAAAGTGGAATGGAAATCATTTTTGATGTTTTTGGTTTCACGACATTAGTTTTTGGTTCCTCCCCTTTCTTTTCAAAAACCAATTATTCTTTTTATCCCCCTTTGTTTTCCAGAAAGTAATTTAAAGGAACTACTACTTTGATCAAATTTTCAAAAAAACTTTCTTAGCATATCAATATATTTTCTTGGTTGATAATTTTCCTTATGTAAAGAAAGGGAATGCGTACTATGTCATTTTTTAAAATATCAATCTCTTCTTTTAGTCTTCTATTATGAAGAATGAGTTTCTCATTTTCTTTGATTGATTCCTTAGTTGAAATGTAAACATCTCTACTTTTATTTAAAACGATGTGTTCATCAAGAAACATTTTTATATCCACTCATGGCTTTATCACAAAAAACTTTTAATTCTTTCAAAGTAAGCATAGTATCCTTTTTAGTGAAAATGTTGAGATTTAAAGATTTAGTAGAATAAGATTTTACCTCATAAATTCATGATTCTTATTGTGAGTATGATTGAGTTTCCATCTCTTCTTAGGATGGGGAACTTGATGATTCCTCCACTATTTCTCCTTCTTTTGGTTGAAACAAGGTATAAAATATTTCTTTTTCTTTTTCCTTTTCTTGAGGTAGATGAAGTGGTGCATACGTTATGATAGTTGATAAAGTGGTTGAATCTGGAGATTTTATCTCAAACTTTTCTTCGTCTTACTCTTCTTCTTTGTTAATAGGAGTGGCTTCTTCTAATTATTATTTTTTGAGAATATCCCAAATATTTCTAGCTTCCTTGCAATATGCTACTTTACCTGATGGAATATCATTGAGAGAAACACGTAAAAGCATCATCATTTCAACATTTAATTCATTTTTCTTCTGTATGCTTAAACTATCAATAAGGGGTGGTTTCTTATTATCAATTATTTTTCAAGCATAATAGTTTAAGTGATTGAATAATATAAGTAGTTCTACCTCTCCAAAGTTTAAAATATTTTTTTAAAATACGGGTAGGTCATTTCTTTCCAAAAAGATTTGTGACGGTCTTTCCAATATTTTTCTGATCTTTAAACTCAAAACAAACTTTTCAAAGTAAGTATATATGAGCTAGGATTTTATACCAATTTTTGGTGATGATACCCTACTTCAAACCTAGTGTTTAGATGACTAAACTCTTTAACTACCTCCAAGGCTGGGCTAAGATCCTGCGATTAACCCCAGACCTCAGACATTCCGTTACTTGCCTTTTAAAACCTTCGCTACTCTCAATGGTAAGCCATGGCACTATAGGATATTCCAGTCTTGCCTTTTTCCTCTTGTAAAATCCATTTGTTCCTGCATATCTCATCAAACAAGCTCATATACCACATCATCAAGGTTCTGCCATGACTTGAGCTCAAAGCGTACCTCATATTTAAGGTAAATGACCTCGAGAGGTCATCTTGACCTCATACGTGGGATGGGGTAGTGCATGGAACTTTAAGCTTAACTCAGAGCAACTCCATGACTATTCCAGACCTCCTGGACCTCCGATAAAGCTCTTGTGACTAGTTTGGAAGGTAGGTGAAAAACACAACACTATTTCACCTATTTCCACTACCCAACTCCACTTACATCGAACACTCCCATCAACATAAAATGCTACCAAAAACCATCTTACACTTCCTATAATTACTTTGGCCAACACTTTGCCACTTCACTAACACCAACAGACTCTAAGGATACCACAACCATGCTGCACCACTCCGTGCATTACCTTTCTAGAAGTTTATGTATAGATAGGAAGTTGATGGAAGGGGAAAGGTAAATAATTTCAAGCATTCTAAGATATTAAGACGTTCAAGCAATCATACTTGTATATAATTAGGAGTTCTAAGCATACACGAGTGTTTTATTATTTGTTCGACACTCATAACCCACTATTGCGAGTTTATATTTATAACTTTGATAATTTCCATTGTTTATAGAGTTTTATATCTTGTTAAACCCTAAATCAGTACTTAGGCACCATTAGGGAAGTCAATCTTTTATTTCCTAAGGTTCTCTGTATTGTTGATGAAGGCTGCAAGACCTTATAATCTTTATCTAAGGTCAAAACAACTTTATATCGTTGTCCTACACTTTGACACTGCCCTCCTCTCACCCGTTTGACGTCCATAGGGGAGCATCCGTGGGTTCAAAGTCACTTACGATTTTAACACTCATCAGTTTGCTACTATCTGTGGGAATAAAAAGTTCCATCCATCTCAAATACGCATCTTGAACCTTTCAAAATTATGACTAATGATTCTCTAGCTAGTTCCTTCAAAGAAATAGAGACCCACTAGAAAATTCTCTAAGAGCAACTGGCCATCATTCTTAGTAGGCTACCTTTACCCCTTGTGGTAGAGGAACCGGTGTTACCAGAACATAGAAGTATCTAGGAGAACCATGAGCCCTAATTATAAGGGGAAAAAGACCCAGAGGGTGTGCCTAGGCCACCCCTTGTGATCAATGATCTGCATTCTTGTCAAGGATAGACTATCACTCTCAGGAGATCAATCCCAAGAAGGTTCCAGGGTAGCTAAGGGTGGAGATATAAATAAAATGCAAGACCAGTTGGGAAATTTCCTAAACCAATACAAGATTCAAACTCTCAACACCATCGAGTTGGACCTTCAAAAGATGTTATTTCTATTCTCTAATGATGTTCAATATATGCTCTTCCCTTAAAGTGAAATATTCATAATATTAAACCGTTTGATGGGTCCAAAGAACCCATTTATCATTTGGATACTTACATATCACTCATGATCTTTCAGGACACCCTAGATGAGGTCCCTTGCAGAGCTTTTATTGCTACATAAGGAGGATAAGTAGGCACTGGTTTGCCAAGATCAAACCAGGGACCATTTAAAGGTTCACTGACCTGGTAAGGTCCTTTGTTATCCATTTTATTGGATCTTAAAAGATGAGGAAACCTGTCACTTCCCTCCTTCACTTCAAGCAGAAGGCTAGCAAGGTCCTCAGGGAATACTCCAAGAGGAGTAACCAAGAAACCCTCCATGTCAATGATTTAAAATACATCATTTGTGTAGCCACTTTATCTCAGGCCTCACCTCAGAGGACTTGCTAAGGTCCTTTAGCAAGAAGCCTCCAAATTATATGACTGAGCTTCTTGAAAGACATCTAAACTATATAAATGCCGAGGATTCCATCTGAGCGAGACATACCATAGCCTCTACCCAATAAGGAAAAAGAAAACATGTATTCTCCCACCTTGGGGAGACTTTAGAAGTAGCGGAGTCTAATAAAAAGAAAGATGAGGTTAATAAAAGTGCACATCCAAAGAACAAATACTTCACGCCCCTCATATCCACCATATAAGAGGTGTTTGAAGCTGTAGAGACTTGAGATGTCTTGCCTCATACAAGAAACAAGTCCAAGTACTGTCGGTTCCATAAATATCATGTCTTGAGATACTTCTTTAGGATTAAAGAATCCATCGAAGGGTTGATAAAAGGGAGTTACCTCAAAGAATATGTGGCTAAGTATGCATGCAAAGGTCAACATAATAACAAACATAAGGACGATGTTCCTTTGGTTGATGCCAATTGCATTTCCTAAGGCTTTGTCGAAGGTGGATCTCTGCTACTGACTCTCCCATACTAAGATCCCAAGGGGGTTCCAATAATGGTCTTCACAGAAACTGACCTCAGGTGGATTTGATTATCTCGTGATGATCCTTTTGTGATCACAATGATCATGGAAAATTCCAACATGAGGAGGAAACTGATTGATACGGGAATATCCGCGAACATCCTGTTCTTTGGTGCTTTTGAGGCTATGAGCCTTGGCATAAAGCGCATGAAGCCAGTCACCACCTCTCTCATTGGGTTTAATGGAGAGCGAACACATTCCCTGGGATATGTCACTCTCCCCCTCACCCACAGTGCTAAGGTTTGTAGCACATCAATTTGATCAAATTCATAGTGGTGGGACTCCCCTCGGCTTACAATGTCATAATAAGTTGTCCATTAGTTAATGATTTGGATGTTGTTATCTCGACCTCTTGGTTGGTAATAAGCTTCCCAACCCCAAAAGGAGTGGGAGAGGTCTTTGGAGACTAAATGAAAGCTTTAGAGTGATACGTTACTTCAATGAAGGACAGGAGGAAGTCACTCAGTGCCCCATAGGTCTTGGTTGAGGCCCCGAAAAAGCTTACAAATATCCTTGAGGTCTCATCATAGGTTTTTCCTCTACCACCACCAATCCCTGAGCTCCCCGGGGGAAGTTTGAGCATAGATCTAATGAGATTGGGTACCTCCACCCTGTAAAATTAGGGAAACTTCCCCCATTAGGGGTCCAAACGAAGGTAAAACATCAATGGTAATAGAATCCTCAAGGGATGTATGACATCCCATAAAATGATATAAATAATTTATTTTACTACTTAAGAGAAATGAGAAAGAAACCTTTTGTTACTCGTGATGTATTCAATATTACTATTCTTTAAGAGCTATAGGGAGTTCAACCTTGACTCTAAAAAAAAGTGTTATGACCAACAAATTGAGTTGTAGGGACATCAACCTTGGCTCAAAACATAAACCAAGGAATAAGTACCCAAAATAAAGAGTTGTAAAGATTTCAACCTTGGATCTAGGTTTAAGCTAAGGTCGTAGGACCCAACATTCAAGTTATAAGGATTTCAGCCTTGGCTTAAAACTAATAGTCAAAGGTTTCATGACACAAAAAAGAATATAGTTATCGGTTTAAACAAATAAAAAAAACATAGTAAAAGGTATCCACACCCATAAAAGATTAAAGGGATTATTAAAATTTTCACCCATAATTCCAAAAGTCTAAGGTCTAAAGAGCCATAAACAACCCATTTTGCTTACATTAATTTTTTTTCTTTTACCACGGAGTTATACAAAAAATACATATAAACTTACACCCCTCGAAACTAATCTTTGATTCTTTTTAAAAACCTCCGTTTTCAAATTTTTTGGGGGGCCTAAGTGTTCGAAATATAAAAAAATCCCAAAACTTCAGTTCTTAACAAGGCAAAGGTGTAAGTCCAAAGGTTCACAAGTCTTAGGACCCTTTGTGTAACCTCAGAATATCCTCCTCAAGGGGCTAAGGTCCAGAGTCTTTTCATCCCAATATGACCTTCAAATATTTTTAGGTCAGGAGGTGTTAGGACCCTTAAAAGGGCGTCAAGTTTCAAACTTTGCAAGTTGTAAGTTCAAGGGTATTAGGACCCTTTGTGGGACTAGTTCAGGGGTTTTAGGATCTTTGTGGGACTTCAAATTCAAGTTTACCTAAGTTTAGAGGTCTTATGTCCCTTTGTGGGACTTTAAGTAATATTTTTTTCTAAGTCCGGAGGTCTTACGTTATAAAGATGACAACTCTAAAACTTTCCAAGTTCAGGGGTCTTAAGACCTTTAGGGAGACTTCAGATTCAAGTTAATCTAAGTTCATAGGTCTTATGACCCTTTGTAGGACTTCAGGTTATAATTTTACTTAGTCCGGAGGTCGTAGAACCCTCATAAGGACTTCATATTTTAAATGGTCAAGTCTGAATTTTAAGCCTAAGGTCTTAAGACCCCTTAAAGGTTTGATTTTAAGCTTTTATGCCCAAGAGTTTTAAGGTATAAGAGTTTGAACAAAAAATGTGGTTTTTAATCCTAAAAAGTACAATTACGAAGCACCCCATGGTTTTAAGTGTGTACCTTCAGGTCTTAAGACCCCATGACTACTCCAACAGATTCAAGACTCAAGTTTCATTGATTTACTAAGTAATCTTGGGAGCTAAGAGTGTACTACTGTAAGGACATAAATTTCCAATTGAGTCCCTGTATTGTTTTGACTTAATTCCGTGAACAAAACTGTGTTTGTAATATGTCATAGGGAGATGTTTATTTTGTCACGGTCCCACTTGGTCTATGACGTATTGAAGAAATTAAAGACGTTGCGACAAAGATTCAAGGAAATAATCATGCCGATGTTTATTTGGTGCCAGTTTAATCGTCTTCAAAGTTAATTTCATTCCGAGATCACTCAGGTATGCATGCGTATAATTAATGGTGCTCGGAATTATTTTATAAAAGAAAAGGATGTAATTTTTACAAAGAAAAATGATTTTAAATGTTTTAAAAGTGTTTTAAAGGTTTAAACTTCGTTTTATGATGATAAGCTCGAAATAGAGTTTGACTAATTTGTATCTCTTTGCTAAGAGACCTTTTTATCCGAAAGTCAAAGAAAGTCAAACTTTCGCGAGGTCGCTCGAGAGACATTGGATCTCGTTCGAACGAGATACAATGTCGCGCGAACGACATGCTTAAGTCGTTCGAACGACACGTTTTTCGAGGCGGTGTTTAAATCCTATTTAAACAGTGTTTACATCATAATTTCGTAAGTGTGCCTTCTGAAAAAAAAGTTTTACGAACCAGAACCTTGTTTGCACATGTTTTCTAAGGTTTAAAAGTCTTAAACACATCCTTAGAGTTTGCAAAGATCCGAGTTATCATTCTTATATGTTTACGTGATCTTGCTGCACCAAAGTTGTTTGTTCTACACATTGAACACAAAGGGTTTGGCGGTGAAGAAGCGACGGACATCGTGTTCGACATCGTAGACGTATCAAAGCCATATCGGAGGACACCGAGACATACGTGGACGCGTGTGTTGTGGACAGAGATCGTGGAAGACGGAATTTCTGCGTGGGCACTATTGAAGAACGGTTGAAGATCTGAAGGAGCGTCAAGACCCGTGGGGATCGAGTCTTAGTGTAAGGCTAATCTGTCTTTGTAAAACCATTGTTCATAGTGATTGTCTGGCTTGGGCCGTCCGAGGTTGTTTTCCCGTTTTGGATTTTTTTCCTCGTACATCTGGCGTTGTGAGTATTCTCTACTTTACTTTAATTGCTTTAATCACTAGATGCATGTTTAGGATTAATCAAGATAAAATTGGTTTAAAGTAAGAATTGGGATTTCACAATTTGGTTTGGTGCATAATTAAAAGTTGGATCTTTTTCGAAGAAAAAATTGGTTTTGTTGAAAACGCACACATATCGGGCACTCTTCAAATTGGTATCAGAGCTAGAAAACATTTTTATTTGTTTTGTGATCCCGTGTGTTTGTTTTTCTCTCGATGGATTCTCTAAGCTTTGACAATCTACATCGTTTGAATTTAAAGTTTGCAAAATGTATTGAAGTTTTGGAAAAAGAAAATTTTGGTTTTAAAAATAAGATTTAATATTTGCAAACGTTTCAAATTCAAAGAGATATTTGTCGTGAGAATTTTAGTTCCTTGTCTAAAGATTTTAATATATTAAAATTGGGCAAAAGGGATAGTGATGATAGAGTCCTCGTTTTAGAAAAAGAGTTAGAGAATTTAAAAAATTCTAGTATTTGTGCCGTTGAGGAAAATATTTCGATCAATGATTTTATAGCACGAGAAAATGCTTTTAGGGATAAGTTTGCTCGCATTGAGGGGGAGCGAGATAACCTTCTAGGGGCAATTGAAAATTTAAAGAAGGAGTCCTAAAAGTTTGAGGAGTCTAATCGTTTGCTTGAGTCGAAAGTTTTGAAGTTAAAAAATGATTTAAATGACTCGAGTAGTGATGGTAGCGTCTTATCTTGTTCTAGTGGTTCGATTGTAAAAGCCAAAACCATAGTTTGTTTTAGAGCATCAACCACATCCGAGGGTATTAGAAAAGGTCAACCTAAAGGTCCCGCTCCTCGTCGTGTTTTCACATGTTCGCATTGTGGTAGGAAAGGTCACTTTAGGAGTTTTTGTTTTGATCTTAGAAAAGACCCTAGGAAAATTAAACGTAGTGTCCCAATTGTTCCCAAAACCCGTTTTGTTATGTATACTCCTGTTTGGGTTAGGAAATTCGTTTTGGAGATGCTAAATGCTTCGTTGGTTGATTCTCACATGCATGCACATGATTCTTCTCTCGCTATTTCTTATGGTTAGTAGCTTGCATGTTTTGTCATATGCTAGCCCTTGCATCATGATTTATTATTTGCTAGTGATATGACTTGTTTATCTCTTTGTATTTTATTTTTCACTTGGTTGAGTCCTATTTGAAAAATACAAAAAGATTTTGTTTTTGAGAAAACTTTTGAAAATCCAAAAAGATTTTGCTTCACTTTGAGTCAAAATATGTTTGAAAAGCCAAAAAGATTTTCAGTTTTTTTGTTTTCGAGTTTACATGTTTGATGTGGCATATTGGTGTGCTTGGACCCCCCCATAGTTTCATTATCCATGTGGCTAGGACATTTGGTCATTATTATCGATGCTTAGAATAATCTTAACCATTGTTTATATGGGGTTGTTTCGAAGTTGATATGCATCTTGATTCGACTTTGTATATATGCCAACATTGCACACATGCACGAGTTTATATGGATGTTTGACCTCTCTTGCATATTTGAATTTGGTGAAGCGTTCTTATCTCAATCTTGTCATCTATGCATAAGTAAACTTAAGGATAAGTGTGCATGTAATAACCGTTTACCGTGAGGATTTGAATTGAAAAAATGATGAGTGATTCACGGGAAAGGGCTGCGAGAGTTCAAAATTAACTCATTGTGAAAGCCACCGTTAAAAGAGCCCAAAAGAAAAAGCAAAATGCTAAGAAAAGGGCCAATAAGATTTTCTCTAAGTTGAGAATGATAGAAACCTCAAAAGAACTTAAAAGCAAAATATGAGGGTGTTTGGTTGGAGAAAAATTTAAACGGGTTTGCACAACTAGTCCTAATGTTGAAATATTGCAATTTGACGCTATTATTTGTAAAATCGTCAAAATTCTGGATTTGTGTGCATGTAGTATGTTTAGTTCATTAAGCTCACACTTTAATTGTCATATGGCTATGATAAAGTTTGATGATTTATCGCTATCAATTAGAGCTTCTTGATTGTTTCGATGTGTTGGAATTATGACTCATTTGTTGTAGTTTCACGCCCATTCATTCCATGTCCATGTTTGAGCACATCAGTACTATGTTTGCATGTAACTCACATTTTTTGTTTTTATGAGTTTTTGCATTTTGTGCGAAAAGCTTACTGTTTTAGCACTGTTTTGCATCTGTCAAGCCCTTCCTGGAATTTTTTTGTGAAACTTTTTTCACTGGGCAATACTTTATAAACTTTCTGGGAAATTGGAAAATTTTGGCAGGTCGCGCGAAGTCGTTCTAATGAAATTGCATCTCGCGCGAACGACTTCTGTCCTTCGTTCGATCAACTTCCTCATCTCGTTTGAGCGAAGTCCCTGGCTCGTTCGAACGACATGGTGAAAAATGGCTTTTGATTGGTTTGCAGTTCTGTGGCTTAATTTGATATATTTTTGGTACTGCAAGAAGTATTTTTTGGATTAATTGGTTTATATGCAGGTCCTTCTATGTTCCAAAATTGGTTATTTGTGTCTTCGTTCGAGCGACTTCCTCGTCTCGTTTGAGCGAAGTCCCTGGCTCGTTCGAACGACAGGGTGATAAAATTGCTTCTGATTGGTTTGCAGTCCTCAGGTTCATTTTGGTATTTTTTTGGTACTGCGAGAAGCATTTCTGGACTATTTGGTTTATATGCAGGTTCTTTATGTTCCAAATTGGTATTTTGTCATATATAACCGTTTATCACACTTGATTTGATTGGTATACTCTTGGTGTGATTCCTTGGTTTACTAGCTACTGATTTGTCATTACATGATCTTTTTTAGCTGGTTGTTTCATGTTTATCTAGCGGTTTTCATGTTTCAAAATTGGTATCAACTTGATTCTATTTGGTATCCTATTCTCATGCTAGATATTTCATATTGGTTTATCTTTTCACCGATTGTCTATTCGAGACAAAAAGGGGGAGAGATTTGGTATGTGATGTAGTGGGAGATTTGTTGAGCGCTTATATTTGTTTCAAATTGGTAACAAATTAGTATCAAATAATTGCTCACATGTTTCAAATGATATGTTCTTATTGAATATATAAAGTTGGTTTCATTTGTTCCTCCATACTTCACTTGGTATTAATTATCTGTTTCATGTGTGTAGGTATGCTTCAGCGATTCGAGATTTCAAGACTACATCACATTCAGACAGTTCATGCTTATCGGTGCTTCATATACTAGTCTGTGTCCTGTACTTTTTGATTTTCGGTTTATGGGATGGGATTTAGGCATCATACGGCTTGATGGCCCGGTTAAGTATTTCACTGGTTTAATTTTGTCCCGAAATAGTCAAAGGGGGAGATTTGTAAGGACATAAATTTCCAATTGAGTCCCTGTATTGTTTTGACTTAATTCCGTGAACAAAACTGTGTTTGTAATATGTCATAGGGAGATGTTTATTTTGTCACGATCCCACTTGGTCTATGACGTATTAGAGAAATTGAAGACGTTGCGGAAAATCTTCAAAGAAATAATCATGCCGATGTTTATTTGGTGCAAGTTTAATCGTCTTCGAAGTTACTTTTATTCCTAGATCACTCAGGTATGAATGCGTATAATTAATGGTGCTCGAAATTATTTTATAAAAGATAAGGATGTAATTTTTATAAAGAAAAATGATTTTAAATGTTTTAAAAGTGTTTTAAAGGTTTAAACTTCGTTTTATGATGATAAGCTCGAAATAGAGTTTGACTAATTCGTATCTCTTTGCTAAGAGACCTTTTTATCCGAAAGTCAAAGAAAGTCAAACTTTCGCGAGGTCGCTCGAGCGACATTGGATCTTGTTCGAACGAGATACAATGTCGTGCGAACGACATGCTTAAGTCGAACGAACGACACGTTTTTCAAGGCGGTGTTTAAATCCTATTTAAACAGTGTTTACATCATAATTTCGTAAGTGTGCCTTCTAGAAAAAAAGTTTTACGAACCAGAACCTTGTTTGCACATGTTTTCTAAGGTTTAAAAGTCTTAAACACATCCTTAGAGTTTGCAAAGATCCGAGTTATCATTCTTATATGTTTACGTGATCTTGCTGCACCAAAGTTGTTTGTTCTACACATTGAACACAAAGGGTTTGGCGGTGAAGAAGCGACGGACATCGTGTTCGACATCGTAGACGTATCAAAGCCATATCGGAGGACACCGAGACATACGTGGACGCGTGTGTTGTGGACAGAGATCGTGGAAGATGGAATTTCTGCGTGGGCACTATTGAAGAACGGTTGAAGATCTGAAGGAGCGTCAAGACCCGTGGGGATCGAGTCTTAGTGTAAGGCTAATCTGTCTTTGTAAAACCATTGTTCATAGTGATTGTCTGGCTTGGGCCGTCCGAGGTTGTTTTCCCGTTTTGGGTTTTTTTCCTCGTACATCCGGCGTTGTGAGTATTCTTTACTTTACTTTAATTCCTTTAATCACTAGATGCATGTTTAGGATTAATCAAGATAAAATTGGTTTAAAGTAAGAATTGGGATTTCACAACTTGGTTTGGTGCATAATTAAAAGTTGGATCTTTTTCGAAGAAAAAATTGGTTTTGTTGAAAACGCACACATATCGGGCACTCTTCAACTACATGCTGCAGAAACCTTAAACACACCTCATTTAGTGCAAGTCAGTGCTAAAATAATTTCTTAGCAAAACATAAAAAAGTAATGAAATAAAAAGCAGCAAAATTCCATGATTCTAAAACTATCTTTTCATTAAAAGTAGAAGAACATAGTATACGGAATGGCCCACGACCAACATAAGTTTTCCAAATATAAGGAAAATTACATAAATGCTTCCAAGTCTCGAGGTTTTGAGGGTCCACAAGGGCTTCACTTTTGGAATGCAGAGAGGCAGAGGTCGCATTCTCAATTTCTTCCTCTCGAGCCTTATGAGACAAAGCTCTAGAAGCAACATCGTTAATTCTTCTTTCATCCTCATATGAGTTATTCTCTTTCGACTAAGGTGCTTTGGGAAGTAGGCCAGAGATATCCACATATGGAAATAATGATTGGAACTTGACCTTATAAGCTTCGAAACTGGCGCTAAAGTTTTAGAAAAGATAATTTTTAAGTGACTTAGACTCCTGGTAGGCATCTAATTGACCCTATACAGCAATACGGATCTGTACATGAAGTTCTTTATGATTGATTAAGAATTTAGCATAACTCTTGTATAGCCTCTGACCTTGGGAGATCAATTGTTCCTTCTCAACAGATAGGGTTTTGAATGTCCTCTAAAAATTCTCCACCTCACCATCAACTTGAAGAATTCTCTCCTTCAAACTCACCTTGCTGGACTTAAAGAGCCTTTGTTATTTTCTTGAGCTTAACCTAATCAAGGGCACGTAGATCCTCAACCTTGACCAGAGACTCCCATTTAGCATCGAGAAAAGAGGCACTATCTCTGATAGTCTTCTTATTCGAAAGATTCTCCCATTCCAAGAAAGAAACCCGAGTCTTTAAGGCAACCCTCTACTTCTCAAGAGCCTCTGCATGTAACCTTTAATCATTGATCATTCGGTCTAAATGCAGTCGGGTGAGGTCCAAACTTCTTTCCACCTCATTAGATTTCTTCCATGCTTTACTACCATAAAAAATATCTGCCGAAAGATCTTCTGTCAAGTGTTGAGACTACAAGAGAAAGGATGTTTGAACAAACAAAAATGTAAAAAGGTTAAGGAAGAAGTCATATTACTATGCATGCACCTTGCCCATCAAATGGGCTAGCTCCTCATCATTGGCAGCGGTACCTCTATCCCTCAAGGTGGTCACCATATTATAACTATTTTTCTTGGCCATCAAATTAAGGGCATCTACGATTGAGTCATAAGAGTAAGCCATTAGGAAGCTAGTAAAAATGATAAATAATAAAGAAAAAAAGGTAAAAATTTACTCACAAGGGTAACCGTCAGAAATAAGTATGGGTTCATTAGATGAGGTAGAGACCCCTTCAACCCTCAGAGGGCCAACCCTACCCTTAATCTAGTCATCTTCACCTTCAGAGGCCTCATGAACCTTTATCAAGACTTCAGACATAACCTTCCTCTTTAAGAAAGCCATGGCATAAGACTTAGACTCTAGCATGGCCCCCACAAAAATATTGGGGTCCTCAAGGACTCCCACAATTTCTAAAGTCTTAGGCTTAAGTCCTATCCCATAGTTGAAGAGATTCCTAGAAGTGATAAGAATCTTGAAGGGAGTGGAGGCCAACCTCTGAGCCTCAGTAATATGTTTTAACTTCGAAATGGTGGGCTCGGGAACCACTGCAAAAGGTAAATAAAAACATCAAAATCTTAAAATAGAGATCAACATAAGGACTGAAATAAAAGTGAAACTTTACTTACCTACTAATGGATGGGTACACCAAAGAGTAGGGAAACTAACGGGCTAAGCGGGATAAAGGGTGGACCAGGGTCCCCCAAGGAAGAAGATTATTTCCTTATAATTCTTGAGGGTGTTGTGCTTATACTTACCAAAGGTCTCCATGTTAATCTTGGGGACTAGGTACTTTAGAACTTTATGGTTTGGATTCTTCTACTCATGAACCCTATATAACTTAAAGAACGGGGCCAGAGAAACATCACAATTGCCCTTGCTAGACTCCTTAAAGGCCAGGACTGTGGCCATCAAAGGTGTTCATGAGTTGGCTACCATTTGAGAAGGATATATACTAATAGCCTTTAGGATCCGGACCATAGGTAGGGGTGAGGAAAATGTGGCCCTGAACTGAAGGAAATATTCATTGAAACATTCATGACTGACCACCATTGAGTATGACCTCTCCTTAGGCCTTTTGAACCACAAATAGACACTCTTTTAAATCTGATAGGTCTTTTAGATCTCTTCCAGATCTTTCTCAGTAAGTCATGAGGCAGAGTGAGCCCCACCAACAAAATTGGGGTTTAAAACCCCCCTGATAACTCATCACCTTCGCACCAGAGGAACTGACTTACTTAGAAATTTAATGGAGGGCTTAGCCTTTGGCTTCACCATAGGAGGTAGAGAAATATGGGTCCAAATAACAGATAGGGGTAAGAGATCCAAGACCTTAAAGGGATAAATCTTTTCAGAAGACATTGTTTAGGAGAAAGGATTTGTTTGATCAAGGAAATTCTAAAAGAGAAGAGAGAAAGTGGAAGTTAGTGGCGAAGAACTCAACTTAGCCCAAGGGGCTCATTTATAGCCCTAAAGTCCAAGAGTTCTAACCCCTTATATCCCCAAGATTGGATGTTTTATTCATATCAATGATCTCAGTCACCAACACTTATCCACAACTACATGCCGGTTCCTTCCCAATGCAATTTAATTATTATGGGAATCTCAGTGCCTAGTTACGACCATACCCGAACTTGCATAAGAGATAAGTGTTGCCCATTGTAACCTTTCCAAGAAGCAATAAGAGGCCACAGATGATACCCTATTTCACACTTGGTATTTAAAAGATAAGGCAGGGATTGTAGTGGACTTCAGTCCGACCACTACTTACTTTCTAAAACCTATACTACTCTCAGAGGTTAGCCATGGTATTGTAGTAGACTTCAATCTTTACTTTATCCTCCTATAAAGGATAGTCATTCTAGCACATCTCCTAAACTAAGCTCAGAGACCACAACATCAAGGTTCCTTCATGAGTTGCGCTTAGAGTAGACCTAAATTTGAAGGAAAATGACCTCTAGAGGTCACCCATCCTTAGCCCCGGGATGGGGTAATGTGTGGAACTTTAAGATCACCTCCGAAAAAATCCACGATTATTACAAATCCCTTAGACCTCTGGTAAAGCTCCCGCGATTAGTTCGGGGGTAAGTGAAAAGCACACACTATTTCACCTACCACCACTACTTAACTCCACTTGCATTTAATACTCCCATCATCATTAAATACTACCAACAACAACCTCACACCTCCTGTAAATACTTTGGCCAACACTCCACCACTTCTCTAACATTATCAGACCTTAGGGAAACCACATCCATGCTGCACCAGTCCACTTATTACCTTTCTGGGTGTTTGTGCATAAGTAGGAAGCTGATGGAAGGTGAAACATAACTAACTTCAAGCATTCTCAGAGATTAAGATGTTCAAGAAATCAAACTTGTAGAGTATCAAGAGTTCTAAACATGCATAAGTGTTTTACTCTTTGTTCCACACCCATAACCCACTATTGTGAGTTTATATTTAAAACTTGGATCATTTCCATTGTTACACAACTTATATTTCTTGTTGAGATCTAAATCATTACTTAGTCACCCTTAAAAAAGTCAATAAGTTACTTCCTAAACTCTTCTGTACTGTTGATGAAGGTTGCAATACCTAAGACTCTGTTGGCCAAAGCTCAAGAGGTCTCATAGATTGTAATAACTCATTTACAATCTAATAAACTAGTACAACACCTTGGACAGTGGACGTATGATTCTCATCTGAGGTCTGAACTACTTTATATCATTGTCTCACACTTTGATACTTCTCTCCTCTCACTCACATGATGTCCAGATGGCATCACTTGTGGGTCTAAAGTCACTTACATTTATAACATTCATTAGTTGGCCTGAAAATATACCCAAGAGAGGGGGGGGGGGGAGGGGATGAATTAGGTATTTACAAAACCAATGTCAATTTAAAACTTTCTTAGATTTCTTTAAAGATTAATCAACAATAATCATAAGTGGTTAAAAGAGAGGGTTTAGAGAAAATTGGCAAACCTAAGTTTAAACATGGTTTGGTCTTGGATACATCCACGATCATGACGTTTTCTGAGAAACTTCACTATCTCCGGTTCATTTTACTGTAACCAAAACCACATAATGAATTATAACACCTTATAAACTGCAACCAATAAGGAAACTATACCCGTCCTGACTCAAGTAGTGCACACAAGAGCCCAATGTCTTACCATGCCTTGACTCCCCACAACTATGACATAACGATCCGTAAAGATACATTGAACTTCAATTGTTAGTAATACTAATATAATATGTAACCAAACTGTATAGCAAATATGATTTATAAAGAATAATGGTGAAATAGGTTTACTTTCTCTCTCCATAATTGTAAACATATAAGTGATCACAAGTATAATTCTAAAATGTATTTTGGGTTGGATATTTAGGCAAAATTCGAATTGGGTTCAAAATAACACTAAAATATGAGTTAAGTTAGAAACTTTGGATCAAATGGCTTTTGGTTTGAGCTTTTCTTTAATGGAGTTTTTGGGGTTTAAAACCCACACCTCATAAATGAGTCTTAATTTCTCTTTCTAGAATCCCAAGAGTTTGTTTTGGACTCTCGACACAAATAGTATTTGGAATTTGGATAATCGATAAAAAATGATTTTCTTGTTAAACTTTACTCACATGGGTTTTGAGTTTTGAAGCATTGTTTCAGTGGAGATTTCGGGTTTAAACATAACACTTTTTGATATGGGACTTGATTTTAAAAAGTCTCAAAACGATGCTTAGACAGGGATCGTTACAAACAAAAATTCTATTTTTATATTTTTCAAACTTAAAGATAAAAACTTTAAACAAATAAAACCAAATAAAAAAATTTCACCAAATTAAACCCTTTGTTGTGAAAAACTAATTCGCCCAATTTTATCTTTTTAACTTAAACCATGCATCTAGGTGATAAACAAATAAAATAAGTAAAACGTTCATAACCTGCCGATGTATGAGGAAAACAACAAAGGGAAAAAACTCGGACGACCCGACCAAACAATTAACTATGATAATGTTTTACAAAGACTAGACAGTAGACTTACCCAACGACTCGTATCTCTCGCAAGCCTTGACACTATAGTATCCTTAATATCCCCTCACAGTACAACGGAGGAGTCCACCCATGCAAAATGCCACAACACATAAATTTACACGTGCCTCGGTATCCACCAATGAGACTCAGTAATTATCTATGGAATCGGAATAGGGAACACCGTTTCTTCATTATAACACAACAAACCAGTATTGAGTCTACGGCAAGAAACTTCATTTCTCAAGATGAAGATAAAATAAACTTGGGTTCCTAACACAAAATTCCCAAAGCAAAAGAATATGGAAACTTTGATCTTTAAACTCAATGTGTAAAACTAGGGTTTTGGAACTTTTGTACACAGGTAGGAAATTAATTTTCATTAAAAGTTGTTCAAAAATCTGAGTCCAACACGCCTCAAATAGTGAAAACATGAATTTTGAGGCAGTGATTTCATTAGAATGAAAATGCATGGTTCGTCCGAACTAAAAGTTGACTTCGTTCTAAGGACATACAAGCTCATTTGGATAACATACTAGCTTTTAATGGGTCACAAAAGATGTTTGTTGGATGTTCATTCTAAAGAGGACTAGAGTTCATTCCAACGAGAATATAGACTCGTTCAAACGATAATAAGATTTCGTTCTAATGAGGTCAAATATCATTCTAACAAACTAATCCAAAAACAAATTCTAAAAAAATATTTGAAAATAGTTCCAAATGATTTTGTTTAAAACAATCACCCAAAATAAATTCCGAGGATCATATTATAAATACATCCATACCTGTGAGATCCTCGATAAATGTGAAGAAAAATTTGGCACGAAAACACAACACGATGCGTATCCATCCTTGAATCCTAGCTGTTATGTCCTCATCAAACATGTTATAGGCTTACGAGATCGACAATACAAAGCCTAACTTGTGACCTAAAGATTTTGTTCAGAATTAAGCCAATTACAAACAAATTAACTCAATTGGAAATTTTTCCTTACAGATCTCCTCCTTTGGTTATTTTCGGACAAATAAAAACCTAATGGGATGCCAAGCTCTAAAAAATACTCAATCCCAGCCCCAAAAGGAAAAAGAATACAAACGCTTGACAGACACATACGTTGAGTAGCTTTTCATGCTTAATAAACTTTGTCGCATGTTTCTAATTTGCATTTATAAATACACCTTTAAATTCAAAGAGAATATAACAAGTATAAAATATGTATAAGAATAAATGCGAACTATAATGTCAACCTAGGTAAGATGTTTCTTCATAAGATAACGATATCCTAATTATGAAAGGAAATATACTATTGCTCCCCCTTCTTGTTTAGGAATAGACAAGTAAGAAAATATAAAACTATTTCTCCCCCATAAATTAAAACTCCACCTAAAAATGTGAACACGAGATACCAATTTTGAAATAGGTAGGAAGGAATAAAATCATGCAACAGTTTAAAGTGCAGAAAAAACACAACATGGCAACATAAGCACAAATAATTCAAATAACGATCAACTAATATCAGCATCAGTTTAAAAAGATCCCAATATGAATAAGTAATAAAGTATGATACAAAAATTGAAATTACCAATTTTGAGATATAAAATTTCAATGCGCACAATGAGAGATATCAATATGATCATATAAGATGCCAAATACAATCCAAAGATAAAGAAGATGACAAATGTGGATTAAATACAAACATAAAGACTCAAAACAAAATGATACCAAATATATACATAAACAAAATATACGAATGAAATACACACACACACACACACACACACACACACATATATATATATATATATATATATATATAGGTATAAATAATCACAAAAACTTAACACAAACACATAAGTTTTACACACTATCACTATATCGATGTGTTTAAACATATGGGATGGAATAAATGGGTGTGAATTAGATACAAATGAATTATGACCCTATCACTTAAATATATCCAAGGAGCTTTATTTTACCGCAAAACAATATCAAACTAAGATTTAACCTCAAGTGACAGATAAAGTGAACTCAACGAACAAATAAGCACAATGCAAACAAGCCTAGAATATTGATTATTCTAAAAATCTATAACGCCATGACAAAATAAGCATAACCAGAATTCATTGTGCTATCATGTTGATCTTTAACTATAACACCGTCAAAAGATAAATAACTATCATATTTCTTTTCATTCAATTCTTTTGAAGCTATCATCATTGTAAATTAAATAAACAAACTAAGTTTTCCTTGGTATTTTTTCTATTTTTATTACTTTTAAATCTTTTCATTAGACTCTTGCCAATGATGGCTTTCCCGCAAAGGATATTTGCTCCTTTTGTATCCCTTTCCGACGCACCCTCATATTTTCAATAAAGACAACCAACCTCACTAGCAATGGTTCTAATATGCACAAATCCCCTATAGTCACAAAATATCTAGATGGAAATATTGATGGGAGAACATCTCACATAGCTCAGATATAACATGTTAGGTTAAAATTCAAAAGAGTTCGGGCATATATGTGTACAGGCATATACTAAGTTGAATCCATAAAGAAAATCAAAGTCAAAACCTTAGATTGTTCTTAACCATGCTATCATGGTGTTTTTCGAACTTGATTTTCTTTTATGGATTCAATTGTGTATATGCCTAAGCACACACACGCACGAGCTTTTTGAGCATTGATTTCACATGTATATTTGATCTCTGTGAGATGTTCTCCCATCAATTTTGTCACTTACATGTCTTATGACTACGAGGGATTCGTGAATGTAAGAACCGTTGCCCATGAGAAGTTTTGATTAGTATTGAAATATAAATCAGGGTGAACGGAAAGGGCTACGAAATGGGAAAATCTCCTTTGCAGGAAAACCACCGTTGGCAATAGCCTAGTAAAAAAATTAAAGGCAATAAAGCCATAAAAAATTCCAATAGGCCAAATAGTTTAATGTGTTTAATCTTTCAAAGGAAATAACTTCCAAAGAATTGAGAAAAGAATAGAAAATAAAATATAATGCATTTATCTTTTGAGGGTATTTAGTTGAAGATCAATGGGTTGCACAATGAATCTTAGTTATGCTTATTTTGTCATGACGCTATTGATTTGTATAATCATTAATATTGTAGGCTTGTGTGCATTATGCTTGTCTGTTCATTAAGTTCACTTTATCTTGTCACTTGAGACTAAATCTTATATTGATAAAGTTTTGCGATCAATTAGAACTTCTTGAACATATTTGAGTATTTGGGTCATAATTCATTTGTATCTAGTTCATGCACATTCATTCCATTCCAAATGTTTAGACACGTCGATACTATGTTAATGTGTAAAGCTTATGTGTTACGTGTCGAGATTGTGGCCCTGTATACCTATATGTGTGTGCCGGGTTTTCATTAAAATATTTTGCATATATTATATATAATATCATTTTTTTAGTCTTTGCAGTTTACATTTAGTCTATGTTTACCATATTATTGATCATTTAGATTATTTGTGTTTGACTTGTCATATTGTGTGTTTGCTACACTTTACACCACATCATGATTTATTCCCTTCTCCCTATGTTTACAATTGAGTTATCAAAATTTTGTTAAATTGGTATCTTAAGATCATGTATTTAGGGGAGATTTGGGTTGGGGGAGTAGTTATTTTATGCCCTCTTACTTTGTCTATTCCTGAAGAAAAAGGGGGAGAAATGGTATCTTTCTTTTGCGTGATTACGATATCTTTATCTTAGGGGGAAACATCTTACCTAGGTTGAGATTGTTTTAAACATTGTTAGATGTTTATTCATTTGCGAATTTATACTTGTTATTTTCGTTTTGCATTTATATGTGTGTTTAAGTGTGCAGGATATGCGACAAAGTTTTCAAGAAAAGCATAGCTACTCATGTTTGTGTGTCTATCGAGTGTTTGTACTCCTTTTTCCTTTGGGGGGTTATGGAACGAGTCATTTTAAAGAGATGGATGTCCCATAGGATTTTTTTTATTTTGTTCCGGGATAGCTGAAGGGAGAGCTTTGTAAAGAAAAAATTTCAATCGAGTCAATTTGTATGTAATTGGCATTATTCTAGACAAATCATTTGAGTCATAAGGTAGACTTTGTCTTGTTGATCCCATAGGCCTATGCCATTGTTTAATGAAGAATTATCGATCAAGCTTCAAAGATTGGATATGTTGTGCCGTTTTTAGTGCCATGTTTGTCTTCACATTTACCGATGGTCTCACAAGTATGAATGCATATTAATTATGAAACATTGGAAATATTTTTTAGGGTGTTGATTTTTTATTAAAAAGTTTGGAACTATTTTTTATTATTTTATAAAGAAAAATTATTTTTGGTTTTATCTCATTTTAATGAGAATAAGGGTCTTTAAAATGAAATCTCTAGTTTCAATCGAATGAACTTATTCTTCATTTAAGCGACATTCTGAACTCGTCAGAATGACTATCAAACGAACATCAAATGAGGTTTCTCTGCCAGTAGGTTTCTAAAACCCCTAAAGGTTCTTTAACCTAAATACGAGCATGCCCATCCTAGGTATACCCCAATTTAACTTCCTTTGGTGGTTCTGCACCTCTGCCTACAGGCATGGAGTCTGATGGTTCTGAATTTATAGGACCCGAAGTAGCTGATTAGGTTGAACACCAACCTAGTGTTGGCAATTTATAAACACAATCTTAGATATCAATTGTTGATTTGGAAGCATCAGTGAGAGATCTATGTTTGAGATGCCTATGACCTCCCTCTATCTTGTTGAGGTTCCATCTGGTGAGGAGAGTACCTCTAGGCGTTGCACTGATTCCTATGACCCCTCTAACACTGATTCCAAATGTCATCCCTATGAGTATTTCCACTAGGCTGCCAGACTGTGATGAGAGAGTTTATGATACTCTGAACTCAAATGAGGTTGTCCTCCCTCCGTGGGAACTCTAAGTTGTACTTATATTACCTTTGCACCCTACCATTAGGTCCACCTTGAAGGGTATGGCGCTACTCTTACCCAACTTCCCCCAGTGCCTATAGGGAAATTCTTGGGTCAATGATGTTCTGGAAAGATTGAACTAACTTTAGCCTAACTGGGGAGATATTTAGGTTTGTCCATGACCTAAAGGATAATTCTAAAGCCAATGGGTATTATTACTTCACTTCTAGGAAAGCCCACTTGAGGATGGTTAAGTTCGTCCAGACTAGTAACCATTATTGGAATAACCAATTCGTGCTCATGAAGGGTGATTAGGAATTTTGAGCCCATGTGAAGGATAGGTCTTGTAAGGTTCCCTGTAAATGGGCTGGACCTAATAAAATTAGTAAACTTATTTTTTCACTTGCCTTTTGATTTCCCTTTGATTTGTGTTATATAAACATTTTTTTTTAATTTTCTGTGAAGAAAGCTATCACGCTTCCTAATGTGTTATTGGACTTAGTTGAGACTAACTCAATGCCTAAATCCCCATAGTTTGAAGAACTCTTCTCCTTATCAAAGTTCATTAGTGTTGGGTATCACACTCCCCTTAGTGGTGCTCCCCTATGAAGACACTGATTCCACTGGTAGTAGAGGGGCCAGTTGAAGATGAAGAGGGTGTTGAGGAAGAAATTAAAGCAGGTACCAATACTATGCCATTTTTGTTCGTCTTTAGTTTATAGTTACAATATAACTAACTTTTGACTTTTGTGCAACTTCCACTCTTACTACTTCAGGCTTTGCTACTGAATCTTCATGCGGGATGGAACCTTAAGGAATTTATTTTGCTTCCATGAAGCTTTCTCGTCATAAGAAGGTGGAGGCCGATCAAAAGAAAAAAAAAGTTAAAGATGAGGCCAAGGACAAGCAGAATATTAATGCCCAAAAGAGGGCTGACATTGAAGATAGGAAGAAAATTGAGATAAATGCTTTGAATCCCATTGAATCCCCCATAACTCAAGGTGATCATAAGGTCCCACGGGAGATTGATCCTACTCCAACTGGGTCTACCATTGAGAGGATCCAAATCGAAGGCTGGCCTCTTATTTACTTGTTAGTGATCATGAGTCAGTCTCCCATTATAGCGAGTTTGAGGACTTTAATTTTAACCCCAATAAGCGCATCAAGATCGATGATATAATAAATAACTTAAACTCAATTTTTCATCATATGAGCAAAGCCACATATTTATTCAGTTGCCATGGCCCTAATAAGGACTTTGAGTTCTTAAGGGGTTAAGAGCTTGATGCCCCGTAGATGTTGATGCAGTATCGTCTGGATGTGGTACGTAATGCTAAGATTACACTTATCTGATTTTGTTCCAAATTTTATTATATGCAGACCCTTCTTATTTTTCTATTTTAGTGCGATGCCTTCCACCATTTTGAGGGAGAAGGACATAACCAACGATGCGACCTATGAGAGGGCACTATTTTCGTGCTTACCATAGAGAATGCTAAATTAAAAGATAAATTGAAGCAACCTACTGATGAGCTTCAAAATACTTATGGCGATCTCAAAGATAAGGACGACCAGGTGGTCGTGAAGATAGTGTTTCTCAATAAGTCGGATGGGGAGGTTTGCAAGATGAAGGACCAATTCAACACTGATGACGTTAAATTCTGAAATCTTAAAGAGACCCTTAAAAAGGCCATGAAAAGCTGGTTTTGTCGCGCCCCGGCTTTCTTAAGTCAAACTCATCCTTTTAATTAGAAATAAATTTCCTTAAACAATGCTTTAATTTAAATCCATAAGGAAAAATAGCATAAGATTTTTTGTCCTCAAAGGCATGTTTCGATAAAACATAACTACCGATACTTACAACTAACAAGTATTAAACAACTTTACATATACAACTTGCTTTGTTTAAAAATAAAAAAATAGCTTCTTGATATTTGAACCATATTAAACAACCGTTACTCCCCCATTTTAAGATCCTAACTTGGCAGTAACTCCAAACAATAGCCATACCTGAAACATAACATTTTAGGAGTGTAAGCAACACAAGCTTAGTGAATGACCATATACCGCACATATAACAAATTTAAATAACGTTTTTTTTCTAATGTTATAACCCAATAGGAATTGTGTAACTCTCGCAAGCCTGGACCCGCCACAGTAAAATTAAAAAATCATAGTTAATAGGGAACACCAAATCCCATAATTAGGCCTGAGTACAACAAACCTTTAAGGTGGGTTAATGGGACCGCCACATCCCATAGGACCCACCACAGTCCTTAACATTATATAGAGGACCCTCTACACTGCATAACATTAAATAACTTTTCTTAACAGTGTTAAGCATATACATATGTTTCACAAATATCACATTTCTCCATAAACAGTTTAACACATGTATTTAACTACACAATTCCATATGAAAATATAAGCATTTATATTTCATAGGATAGGTCACTCACCTTGGATTTGTTTCTAAGATTAATACCAACTACTTCCTTGGTATGTTAGTATTAGTTGCTTCCCCACCTAACAAGTCAATGTCATTAGTATTTGAATACACTGATTAACATCAAACCCAGTAATACATCACATCATTTGGTCAATCAGAAATCACTAAGGAGGAATTAAATATCATATTTCACATTTATATAACACCCAAGTAATTATGGTTCTAACACAATTTACGGAATTAAATTACGAATTCGCTAGACAAAGTTATGGCCATTTTATTACAACCTTTTCCAAATCGTTTCTCAAGAAAAACAGCAACACAACTTCAACTTCCTGGAATTCGCATAATTTTTATACAATATAACTTTGCATGATATTACACCAAATATCAGTAAACACATTGAATAATACAAAATTAACGTTTCATAATTTTTTGGGCTCATTTTCTATGTCGAGCAAAACGTCAAACACCTGGTATGCATTCATGCTCATTTAGGGCAGATTTTAAACCAAAACTTAAAACTATCACCAAAGGCATATTCCTTGGTATTTTTATAAAAATTTTGGATATGTTATACATGTATGAGTATATTTTACTCTCCAACTGTAATAACTCAATTCCAAGAATTATTCCATGATTTATTCCATTTTTAGTACAACTAAGTCGAAAACGAACATTAAAGTATAACTTAACATTTTTAAGCATACATAACCTCCACCTTGGGTATCAATCATGGAAACATATAATAAACATGTTTAAACATATATACACATCAAAAACCTTAATTTCCTAAATTAAAAAGCATCACGAGGAGGGAATTTAAATCTGGGACATTTAAGTCAACATTTACGATCCTAATACATGTTCTTACACATGTTCTTAAACCATCCTTGTACTAACACAATTAAGCAATATGGGTATCATTAAAATATATATCCAAATCAAAAATAAAAACATGCCAATTATATAACTCATCCATGTGACCAACTTTAATAAAGAACTAATTACCTTATGAGGATTCGTCGATTTATAGAAATTTTTTGAAGATTTCTTCCTTAGCTTTCTTCTCTTTCTCTCTCTTTGGGAAAAAATCTTGTTCATGCCTGAATTGTATGAACAAGTGAGTTGTTTTAACAAGTTTAAGTCGGACAAACCATCACCTACCCTTTAACCAATAAAAAATAGCACATGGTGTGCTAATAAGACAAATGTCACTTAAGGGATGGATAGATTTGCCCTTGTTTTGTACTTTCGGTATAACTTCTTGTACGAGCCTCCGTTTAACCCACCGTTTGTTGTGTTAAAACATCAATTCATATATATAAAAATTTAATAAAATAGTATGCCTAATTCATATATATACAATTCATATATATACAACTTTAATTTTTGTTTTCCCAAAATCATAAACTAGTACGCCTAATTTGAGCTTCGAACTGGAAAGTAGCAATTTACCGAAAATCTCAAAACTTTCACATTTGGCGACCAAACATTGCCAATTTCGTATCAACACCCTAATTTACTTTTATAAACATAATCATGCATTAAAAACATAATTTATGATGCATTTAACCACATAACTAATCATATGCTCTAAACATGGTATCCCCGATCATAAGCTTGATTAGCATTTAATATAAACCACATGTATCTCACATGAGCATGCATCCCCTAAACATGATAATTAACATGTTTAATACACATAACCAATTTATAACTTATAACTCATAACTTTTACTTAATCATGTAATTAACCTTACTAATCATGTTTTAGGGCCTTATAATTCTACCCCTCTTATAAAAATTTCGTCCTCGAAATTTAACGCATAAGGAACTTACCAAAAAGATGAGGATATTGCATCTTCATGTTATTCTCTCCTTCCCAAGTGGCATACTCCACATTCTGACTTCTACACATCACCTTAACTAGTGAAATGATTTTATTACATAACACTTGCTCCTTTCGATCAACAATAGCAATGGGTTCCTCCACGTAGGTCAAGTCATCTTGAAGCTCTATCGGTTGTGAAATCAACACATGTGATGGATCGTCCATAGACTTCCGTAATATGGATATATGAAAAACATCGTGTATTCGAGACAATTCTGGTGGTAATGCCAACTTATAAGCTACAGCTCCAACCCGCTTCACTATTTTGTAAGGGCCAATGTACCTGGGACTTAACTTTCCCTTCTTCCCAAATCTCATATCCCTTTTCCAAGGAGAAACACGTAGGAATACTCGATCACCTTCCTCAAATTTTAATTCTTTCCTTTGGTTATCTGCATAACTTTTATATCTACTTTGCGCCATTTTCAAGTGATTACGTATAAGATTTATCTTTTCAGTAGTCTGTTGCATAATATCTGGCCCAAGTAGTTTTCGTTCTCCTACTTTAGTCCAACACACTGGGGATCTGCATTTTCTCCCATACAAAGCTTCATAAGGAGCCATCTCAATACTCGAATGATAGCTATTATTATAAGAAAGCTCTATTAGTGGCAAGTGTTCATCCCAACTGTCCTTAAACTCCAATACATAAATTCGTAACATGTCTTCGAGTGTCTGGATCGTTATTTTTTACTACCCATCAGTCTGAGGATGAAAAGCTGTACTAAATTTCAATTTAGTCCCCCAAGCTTGTTGTAAACTACGCCAAAAGT
This sequence comes from Sambucus nigra, assembly GCA_949130495.1. Lineage (NCBI taxonomy): Eukaryota > Viridiplantae > Streptophyta > Magnoliopsida > Dipsacales > Adoxaceae > Sambucus > Sambucus nigra. Next base: position 747,697,753 of record OX422209.1, on the reverse strand, counting down.
GAGAAGTAAACTTAGGATCTCGATTACAAATAATAGAAACAGGTGCACCATGCAATCTGATAATCTTATCCACATATATTTTTGCATATCTATCCATGGAGTAAGTAGCTTTAACAGGAAGAAAATGTGCAGACTTAGTCAACCTATCAATGACAACCCATATATAATTAAACCCTCATAATGATTTTGGTAAACCTATAATAAAATCTGTAGTAACATGCTCCCATTTCCACTCAGGAATAGGCAAGGGCTGTAGTAAACCACTCTGCTTCTGATGCTCTGCCTTCACCTGTTGGCAAACTAGACATCTAGCAACAAAATATGCAATGTTGTGTTTCATTCCCAGCCACCAATAACATTGTTTCAAATCTCTATACAGTTTCGTGCTCCATGGATGCATAGCATATAAAGAACAGTGCGCTTCCTCTAAAATGGTTCTTCTTAAATCAGGCACATTAGGTACACACAAACGGTTACCGTACATAACAATGTCATCATCATGAATAGAAAATTCATTTGCTTTACCCTTTCTCATATTATCTCTAACTTTCTTCAATTCTGTATCTCCTACCTCTGCTTGTTTTATCCAGTTTATCAGCGTGGGTCTAACATTTAAATGTGCTACTATTCTGGAAGACTCATTCAAAGTTAATTCCACCCCCATTAAAGCTAACTCTCTCAGCAGGTCAACTCGAATACAATAAATACAAGATACTATGCCTAGAGATTTTCTACTTAAAGCATCAGTAACAACATTAGCTTTACCCGGATACTGATGTATCGTGCAATCATAATCTTTTATAAGTTCCATCCACCTTATTTGCCTCAAGTTCAGGTCTTTTTGAGTAAACAAGTATTTTAAGCTTTGATGGTCAGTAAAAATTTCACAAATAACACCATATAAGTAATGTCTCCAGATCTTTAATGCAAAAACTACTGCAACTAACTCAAGATCATGAGTAGGGTAGTTGCGTTCATGTATCTTTAACTGTCGAGAGGAAAAAGTAATTACCTTTCCATGATGCATTGATACACATCCAAGTCCTTGATACGAATCATCACTATAAATAACTAAACCTTCTGTACCTGTTGGGATAGTCAATATTGGAGCTGATGTCAACTTAACCTTTAAATTTTCAAAGATTTTATCACAATCACCACTCCACACAAACTTGTTCTCCTTTCTGCTAAGCTTAGTCAATGGCAATGCAGTAGAAGAAAACCCTGATATAAACCTCCTGTAATACCCCGCTAATCCCAAAAAGCTACGTACCTCAATCACACTAGTTGGTCTTTCCCAATTCATTACTGCTTCTACCTTCTTGGGATCAACACAAATACCATCAGCAGAAATAACATGCCCCAAAAATACTACCCTATCTAGCCAAAATTCACATTTAGAAAACTTAGCATACAACTTCTTCTCTCGCAAGATCTGTAAAACAATACACAGGTGGTGTTCATGCTCATCCCTACTACGAGAATATATCAAAATATTATCAATGAATACAATAATAAAAGAATCCACGTATGGGTGAAATATACGGTTCATCAAATCCATGAATACAGCCGGTGCATTTGTTAACCCAAATGGCATGACAAGAAATTCATAATGTCCATACCTAGAATGAAAAGCAGTTTTAAAAATGTCACAATCTCTTACTTTTAATTGATGATACCCGGATCTGAGATCAATTTTAAAAAACACTTTGGCTCCTTGCAACTGATCAAACAAGTTATCAATGCGGGGTAATGGGTATTTGTTATGGATAGTCACCTTATTCAATTGACGATAATCGATGCATAGTCTCATGGTTCCATATTTCTTCTTCACAAACAATATTGGGGCTCCCCACGGTGATACACTAGGCCTTATAAAACCACGATCTAACAAATCTTTTAACTGTATTTTTAGCTCTTTTAATTCTGCAGGTGCCATACGATATGGTGCAATAGATATTGGTGTAGTGCCTGGTACCAACTCAATCACAAATTCTACCTCACGGTCTGGGGCTAACCCTGGGAGTTCTTCTGGGAAGACATCAGCAAAATCATTAACTACTGGTGTATCTGATAGTTTTCCAACCTCTTGTCGTGTGTTCACCACATGAGCAAGATAACCCTCACATCCTTTCTTTAGCAGTTCATAACATTTTGTAGCGGAAATCAAACATGTTGGAGTGACATTTTGTTCCCTAATAAATTTAAATTCAGGTTCACCCGATAACCAAAACACTACCTCTTTTTTAAAGTAATCTAAACATACATGATATGAGGCTAACCAATCCATACCCAGTATCACATCAAAGTCGCGCATATCGAGAGGTAATAAGTCAACCAACAACTCCTTTTCACCTATTTGCACCACGCACTCCCTATACACCTTATCAATAAAAACCAATCCCCCCACTGGAGTAATGATCGCTAAACCAGAATCTAACGATGATAATGGCTTATTAAGATGCAACAGATAAAGAAGAGATACATAAGAATGTGTAGAACCAGGATCTATCAACACATAAGCATCTTTATCACAAATAGAAAGTGTACATGTCACTACGTTAGGCATAGCTTGTGCATCTTGTTGCATAAGTGCAAACACTCTACCTTGGCCTCGGTTTTGAGACATACCTCCTCTACCTCCCTTATGAGCATTCGGTGTAGAATTCCAGCCTCCTACTGTCACACTCCCAACTGATGTTGTAGCTCCCATCACTGGAAAATTCTTTCGCAAGTGCCCTGGTTGATGACAATGGAAACATAAAGGTGTCGTCTCAGCTATTGTGCATTCTCAAGACATGTGCCCTTGACCACCACATCTATAGCAAAATATGACCCTCGGTCCAGTCGCAGATATATTTTCTGACAGACTTATCCCAGTCCTTTCACCTCGAGCTTAAAATCTTCCACGTGCACTTCTATTATTTTTAAATTCTTTGCCCTTAGATATTCCTCGTGCTACACTCTGAGTTGAGATTCCCATATCCCATCCATAAGATCCTATACCATCGTGTCTAGCTTTCTTCAAGTGCTCAACTTGCATTTCTTTCATTGAATTTTCTGACACCATGGCCCTATCCACCAAGTCCACATAATCTATGATCTTCATATTAGCGACCATGCTCTTTATATCTACACTCAACCCAATTTGAAACTGATCACATTTGCTTTCTTCCATCCTCACCAAGTCAGGTGAAAATATAAATAAGGATATAAATAAAGCTTCATACTCTGACAGTGTTCGGTTCCCCTGTTTCAAAGTGGTAAATTCTTCCTCTTTCTCTTTTCTATAAAGCCTTGGGAAATATTTTTCAAAGAACACCTTCACAAACCTCTCCCATGTAATTTGTGGAGGATTTATTGGCACCACTCCCCCCCCCCCCCCCCCATTGTAGTAAGTAACCTTTCTGTTGCATCCCACCATAACTTTGCATCATCCTCTAACCTAAAGGTTGCTAACAAAACCTTTTGTTCATCTCGGACTTCCATCACCTTGAATATTGTTTCCATCTTTCTAATCCACCCCTCTGCCACGAATGGATCAGTAGTCCCAGTAAATGCTGGCGAATTTAACTTCATGAACCTCTCATGCAATTTATCCCTATCCCCTCCATGTTCTCCATATCTTTCTTGTTCCATTAATTGCGCCATAGCACGTAATATTCTACCCTCATCATCAATAGGTTGTTGTTGCACCTCTGGTTCCTACACTTCAATATGTCTATGTCCTTGATGACTATTAGGAACATAAGATGCCTCACCCTCTGATCTATCATCGGGCTCATGTGGATCCATCACTCACTGCAATATAATTAACTTAAATAAAATATAACAACAACAGTTTAATATTAACATTGTTAGTTAAAATCCAGACGCATAGCAAACTCACTTTCTAGTGTCCACTGCCAATCTAGACCCTCACACCCTGTCCAGAACCTAATAACCACGCTTAAATACCAAGTTGTCGTGCCCTGACTTACTTAAGTTAAACTCATCCTTTTAATTAGAAATAAATTTCCTTAAACAATGCTTTAATTTAAATCCATAAGGAAAAATAGCATAAGATTTTTTTTCCTCAAAGGCATATTTCGATAAAACATAACTACCGATACTTACAACTAACAAGTATTAAACAACTTTACATATACAACTTGCTTTGTTTAAAATTTAAACAAAAAGATTCTTGATATTCGAACCATATTAGACATCCGTTACTCCCCCGTTTTAAGATCCTAACTTGGCAGTGAACTCCAAACAATAGCCATACCTGAAACATAACATTTTAGGAGTGTCAGCAACACAAGCTTAGTGAATGACCATATACCACACATATAACCAATTTAAATAACCTTTTTTTTTCCTAATTTTATAACCCAATAGGAATTGTGTAACTCTCGCAAGCCTGGACCCGCCACAGTCCAATTAACCCACCACAGTTAACGGGGAACACCACATCCCATAATTAGGCCCGAGTACAACAAACCTTTAAGTTGGATTAATGAGACCGCCACATCTCATAGGACCCACCACAGTCCTTAACATTATATAGATGACCCTCTACAGTCCATAACATTATATAACTTTTCTTAACAGCGTTAAGCATATACATATGTTTCACAACTATCACATTTCTCCATAAACAGTTTAACACATGTATTTAACTACACAATTTCATATGAAAATATAAGCATTTATATTTCATAGGATAGTTCACTCACCTTGGATTTGGTGCTAAGATTAATACCAACTACTTCCTTGGTATTTTAGTATTAGCTTCTTCCCCACCTAACAAGTCAATGTCATTAGTATTTGAATACATTGATTAACATCAAACCCAGTAATACATCACATCATTTGGTCAATCAGAAATAACTAAGGAGGAATTAAATATCATATTTCACATTTATATAATATTTAAGTAATTAGGGTTCTAAAACAATTTACGAAATTAAATTACGAATTCGCTAGACAAAGTTATGGCCATTTTATTACAACCTTTTCCAAATCGTTTCTCAAGAAAAACAGCAACACAATTTCAACATCCTGGAATTTGCATTATTTTTATACATCATAACTTTGCAAGATATTACACCAAATATCATTAAACACATTTAATAATACAAAATTAATGTTTCATAATTTTTTGGGCTCATTGTCTATGTCGAGCAAAACGTCAAACACCTGGTATGCATTCTTGCTCATTTAGGGCAGGTTTTAAACCAAAACTTCAAACTATCACCAAAGGTTCATTACTTGGTATTTTTACAAAATTTTAGGCTATGTTATACATGTATGAGTATATTTTACTCTCCAACTAGAATCACTCACTTCCAATAAGTATTCCATGATTTATTCCATTTTTAGTACAACTAGGTAAAAAATGAACATTAAAGCACAACTTAACAATCTTAAGCATACATAACCTCCACCTTGGGTATAAATCATGGAAACATATAATAAACATGTTTAAACATATATACACATCAAAATCCTGAATTTCCTAAATTAAAAAGCATCACGAGGAGGGAATTTCAATCTGGGACATTAAAGTCAACATTTACGATCCTAATACAGGTTCGTACACATGTTCTTAAACCATTCTTGTTCCAACACAATTCACCAATATGGGTATCATTAAAATATATATCCAAATCAAAAATAAAATCATGCCAAGTATATAACTCATCCATGTGACCAACTTTAATAAAAAACTAATTAATTTACGAGGATTCCTCGATTTATAGAAATTTTTTGAAGATTTCTTCCTTAACTTTCTTCTCTTTTTCTCTCTTTAGGTAAAACTCTTGTTTATGGCTGAATTGGATGAAAAAGTGAGTTGTTTTAACAAGTTTAATTCGGACAAGCCATCACCGACCCTTTAACCAATCAAGAATTAGTACATGGTGTGATAATAAGACAAATGTCACTTAAGGGATGAACAGATTTGCCATTGTTTCGTACTTTCAGTATAACTTCTTGTACAAGACTCCATTTAACCCACCGTTTGTTGTGCTATAACATTAATTCATATATCTAAAACTTTCATAATTTGTGTTTTCCCAAAATAATAAAATAGTACGCCTAATTTGAGCTTCGAACAGGAAAGTAGCAATTTACCGAAAATCTCAAAACTTTCACATTTGGCGACCAAACATTGCCAATTTCGTATCAACACCCTAATTTACTTTTATAAACATAATCATGCATTAAAAACATAATTTATGATGCATTTAACCACATAACTAATCATATGCTCTAAACATGGTATCCCCGATCATAAGCTTGATTTAGCATCTAATATAAACCACATGTATCTCACATGAGCATGCATCCCCTAAACATGATAATTAACATGTTTAACACACATAACCAATTTATAACTTATAACTCATAACTCATAACTTATACTTAATCATGTAATTAACCTTACTAATCATGTTTTAGGGCCTTACAGGTTTCCTCCAACTAGACACTTGCCGTGGCCAACCAAAATCTGACCAAGGTGAACTAGGATCATACCCAAGCTAATGGAGCCCTGGTAAAGGCTGAAGAGACCGCGATGGAAAAATTCAAGTCGTCTACTCACTACAATATTAAAATTGTGTCCTTATTTCTCGATGGTTATGAGGAGCTCAAGAAGAGGGTCATGAAACATTGCCCTGATATAGCAGACGTAGTCAGTAACTGGGAAGGTGATAATGAAGAAGCCATGACCTTAGCCACTGAGTAGCTGATGGACGTTGATGAGTCTATTACTGAAGACGATCATTTTGGTGAAGCCGACCATACCATTGTCATCGAGATTGCTCTTCCCACTACTTAGGATACAATAATAGTTGATGCACCTATCGCGACTGCTCCCTTGATTAATTTAGAGGCTGACCAAGTTTCTAGACTTATCCCAGATACTTGAGATGCTCCTTTGGTTTAGTCCTTCTAAAACTTTAATTTTATGAAGCTTTGCAATGATCATCTTTTTGTATCGAACATTTTTTATTACGCCAGTTTACGAATTTGAAATAGGCTCATAGTTCTACTTCTTATCTAGATGTATGTGTATGCTTTGACTTTTCTAATTATTTTGCTCGAGTAAATTCTTATCCACCACTTGTAGTTAAGTGTTGTTTGAGACATAATATTTGACAAGTAAATGTGGTTGAATTTCACCGGCATTGCAGCTAGTTCTAGCTGTATGGACTCATGGTGGGATATAATCCACCTACCATATTGACTTACTCATTGTTAGGTGTTGGGATAGGCCTTCTAGCATTTTAAACTCACAATTACGTTGTCAGATCTCATCGACCTAATCTGCCTTACTCGCTACCAGTTTTAAACGAGCATGAGTTATCTTAACTTAAGATCTACTAATGCGTGTGCTAGCTTACTGGTCATATATCTGACATCCTCGTCTATAAATAGTTTCCACACAAGGGGGTTTTCATCAAAATCTTCTTTCATTAAAGCTCTCTTCCAGAGAAGTCTATGAAACTGAGGAATAACCATATAAAGTTTATAAAAGCGATATGCCCATGACCCGATCAGTTGATTTTTCTACTAATCTCTCTTTTGAAAAAGTCTGCTCAGTTGTTCTCATTATTGGGCTCTATTCTAGAGAAGTGTACTCGGTTGTCCTTGTTGCTGAACTCTCTTCTAGAGATGTTAACTTGACAATTCTTATGGTTGAGCTTTCTTCCGAAGAAGTCTACTCGACCCTTTTCTCTTCGTACTTGAATTCTGTTATGAAATTTGTTATGTTCTTTCCCTTGATTATCATTCGAGGCTCGTAAGTTATATTATACTCTCTAAGTTCTACTACCCAAGCCATTAATCTGCTAAATTTCTTATATTTATGGACAACTTGATGCATAGGAAGGTCTATGTATACCATGATCGTATGAGCTTAAAAGTAAGGTTTCATTCTTCGGGAGGCCTCGATTGAAGCCAACACCAACTTTTCCAACTTGATATATCAGATTTTGGCTCTTCGATATGCATTAGTGGTGTAGTATATGGATTTTTGTACTCCTTTATCTTATCGGACCAATGGTGAGCTGACTGGTGATTCTGACACCATTGAGTATACATAAAGTTTTTCACCTAGGATTGGCCTTGATAACCGAGGCATGAAACCAAAGTACATTTTTAACTCCAAAACAACTTTATTACATTCCTTGATCCATTCAAATGAGCTTCTGATCATTTTAAAGAACGATAGGCATTCATCAGTAGCTTTTAATATGAACCGATTTAGTGCGTCTGCTCATCCTGTTAATCTTTGGATGTCTTTCTTACTTATAGGCAATTTCATGTTTATCAAAGTTTGGATCTTATTAGGGTTGGCCTCTATGCCCTTTTGATTGACTATAAAATTGAGGAACTTTTCTTCCTTTACCCAAAGAGGCATTTGGTCGGGTTTAACTTTATTTGGTACTTCTCGAGTTGATGAATTGTTCTAATGAGATCCCTAATGTGATCGGTTTATCTTTTACTCTTCACCAACATGTCATTTATATATACCTCCATAGTTTTCCCGATCTATTACTCCAATACTTTGTTCACCGGTCTCTACATAACACCCCGACCCGAATTTATAGGTTACCCATGAGTCAACCGGTCCGACCCAATCGTTAGGTGTGAAGTGCAATGGAACAACCTAAATAATGTCGCTAGTTGAGTTTTATTTCAGTTAACATTTCAATTGTTAGCATGTGATTCGAGTTTCAAAATAAACTACGTGAAGGACCCATTGGGAGCACCCCGAAGTTCAAGTAAACAGAGCTACTAACGTGAACATAAATAAAATACTTACCTGTATAACGCCCTCAAAATATGAAATCGCTCCCAACCTGTCGTGATAAAGCGAGGGTGTGAGCCTATGCCCATTGGGAATATACAAAGCAGTATAGAAATGAACGACATAAAGGATACTCACATGCATGCAAAAATATATATATGTATATATATACACCTTTGAAAAATACATGTTCAAATGCATTAACAACTTTACTTCCGAAAACCATACATGTCCATATTAATTTACCTTAATCTCGTAAAAACTTCCTTTACTCACACTTAGCGTTTCTCACTTTATTTAACACACTCGGTTCAACACTTCAAACCGTTGTGTTTGATTTATCCGAACCCATTCCTTTACCGGAATTACTCTTTTCATTTATTTCAATATACTTTAGTATTTTTGTTAAAACTCACCCTTTAAACACACGCAAGCATCGTGTATAAAATACTTATTTAATCTTTGAAAATCCTTTTACAACACATTCTTGTGCTAAATATGGGTTTAACCATTAGGTTACTTAACCACCCATTTACACGCTCACTTTACCTTTTTATCCATCTTATGGACATTAATAGATTTACGTATTCACTTGTTGATTTCACCTTTAGCGCAACATTCATTACATTCATTCAAGTTAGGTTGTATTAATACATTTTACCACACAACCTATTTCTTGACATGTTCCTTATTCCTTTTTATTTATCAGAATCTTCTTATACCACATACTTCGACGGGCTCCACACCGTTGGCTATGCGCACCATATGTTATGGTAAGTGATTTAAGGCTTTTCACCCAAGGACTCTGGGCCCTTCTTTCTTTATCCAGGTGTCCTCTGAGTTCCTTTTAATATGTTTTAACATTTTACAAATGTCCACATTACAAACTTTCCCTTTTTACCAGGCCAAAGCCAGAACCCGAGACTTTATCCTCCCATTTGTGTTACAGTTTGAAATTTTACCATTTCATGCCTTTTATACTTTAACCTTGATTTTATTCCCAAAACCATATTCATTTATGACCATTTTGTGTAACACCCTTTTTCAACATTTGTTTTCGTAAAAATGTTCCACTTTAAATAAAATTATCATTCTATCAATTTGTTTCCAAAATCACCTTTTACGCTGATAACGTGCTTTTTTGCGTATATTATTGTTGAAAGCCAAATTAGTCAAAACCTCAAATACCTACAAAATATAACAATCTAAAGTGTAGAGGTAAGTAAGGGTATCAATCCACTTCCTAGGGAGTAAGCTAGAAACAAATTCAATTGTAAGGGTGAGGGATTGAAATTAACATTCAAAGGGACTTTTCATGTAATTAAACTAATTAAAATAAAATAACATCAAATAAGGGTTTTACCCCACCCCTTGAAAGGGAATTTAGCCTAACATGGTATGAAATATGACAAATTAATAATCAAAGGCATAAAATAAATGAGATGAGAAAAGAACAATCAAACCCCAATCTCTTGATGCTTAATTGATATTCAATCCATGAGTTGAAATTCATAATCCATCAACTTGAGTGATCCAAACAATATTACATAAAAAATTTACTCAAATTAATCCTCAGACATTTATCACTCAATAATCTCAAAAAAGAAAAATAAAAACTATTTACAAAATGAAATTTATCCTAATTTATTTCTAAACTAAAATTTCTCTCTCTACAATTCTCTCTCAATTTTTTCTTTGAATGAGCATGGTCTTCTTATATAGTAGGCACATGGAGAAAAGGGGTATATTGGGTATATGGCTAGGGGGTGCATGTGGATATGGTGTGAGGTCATGTGAATGTGGGGTGAGGAGTGGAAACAATGAAGATTGCTTTTAAATGGTTTATGGGGTTATATGGGAAAAAGGGTAAAGTGGGTTAAGTTGGGGGCATAATGGGTAAAATGTTTAATGGGTGTATCAACACATGTGGCATTTTATTGAGTTTGGCTTTGGTTTGTATGGATTGGCAGCACACGATTTTGGCATTTGTGGGAAATGGATTGTGACACCCCGCCTAATTAAATACCGGGCGATCACTCTTTTATTAAATTAAGATCAAGGTGAGCAGTTGGTTCATTCTTAGCATCACTGTCGTAAAAATAAACTTTTCCAAATTAACACCCTAATTAATTAAGCTAAGTGTCAAAACCATTTTTAACCCTTATAACCAAAAATGTATTTTTAAAGAAAACTTATTTATTTTAATTAGTAACAACATTTCCAATCAATAAGAATCATACAACAATTATCCTGTAACATAATCCATTAAATTTAAACATTCAAAGTCCCAACATTTAAGACTTAAGGTAAAACATCCATACTGAAATAAATCCCATACTAACAGTACTAGAAATAATTGAAATACAATTGTCCCAATAGAACAGACAAATAGTGGAAAGGGCGACACATGCCCAATAAATGAGTATGATAGAAGTGGAATCAAGTGAACGAAGTCGTCTATGCAAGTGGCCTGCAACTCCCACCTAAGCTGCAGCACATTCCTTTCAAGGGATCCTAAGCAAGACGCCCCTGTGGCTGGGCACCTGTAATATATACATATATATACAAGAGAGAGAAAGAGAAGAAGAAACGGGTCAGAGCCCGATAGTGTGTTTGATTTAAAATACGTTTAGCAAGTATTTAAATTGATACAGGCCAATGCAACAACATATTAGTGCGACACTCTCTTGAGAAATTCTCACCTCTCTTCTAATGTGCACACCTATCGCACTAACCTTCCCAGCGGTTTGTCTTATCACTTATTGTACTAATCTTCCCAATGATTCAACTTATCTTAGATTACTTGTAAGATTCAAACTTTAACGATTCAATTGTTTGAAAAGAATATTTCAATTAGTAACCAAAGTTCTCATTTTAACTTTATTAATCAATAAAGTTTTCCAGTGTCATATTATACTTTCTCAAAACAAGTATTTACAATTTGAGTCATCAACCATGTCCTACATATCAAATCACAGTAGGCAGTTCCAGATTTCAGAATTTCATATATATATATATATATTAACTACTCATATAATATATATATTATATCAGCACCCCAAATAACTATGGTGCGGGCATACTCTACTATCTAATCCCCGTATCGATCACACTAAGGGAAATACAAGATCGGAATCACTCTCGAACTGTATCAACATATAAACACAAACAAGATTGAGGCGAAGCATAGATTCCAAGTCTCTAAAAGGTCAGTACATACCCTCACGTCTCTTAGGACCGTCTGAACTATCAATTCGATAGCCTGTACCAAGGATATCTATCTCCTAGGGTACGAATCAATATCCCCCATTAGGCAACACAGGATAAGATCGTCCCAGCGCGGTGACCTCAGGGATAGCAAGTAGCGCGGGCATGGTTTTCACATGTATATAATATATGCATACACAATCATATAAATATACCACTTTTATCATATTAATATAGGTTCCTCTCATCACCCATAATTACAACATTTGTCCTTAATTTTCACATTATTAGTATTGCGTATAAGAGTTCGTTTCTAACTTTAACTTGAAGGGTTTTCTCATCTGAATACGTAACATGCATGGACTCTATCCTCCCAAGTATAAAATTCAGTAAGGGTCCTTTCTATGTTCCAACGTAACCCTTTTGCGCACCTTACCCTTCAATACATAAATTAATCGATTTATAAGTAATTATCCCAAAATGTAATTCTTGGTCCACATTAAGTATCTCCAAAATTTATTCGTATAACATACTGGTCTCCCCTATCTCCCAAAACATTATATTAAGGATGCCCAAGAATTTTTTCATGATAAATTAAATTTAACTCATTTAATAAGGGAAATAGGAGTCTGCCAGGAGGGGTCGATCGATCGAGGTTCTGGGCTCGATCGATCGATCAAGCAGGTATTTCGATTTATGCAGAATTGCAGTTACGGGTTCTACCACCTATTTTCATCCAAATCCATATTTTCCAAACCCAAACGTCCCAAAAATTCTACTACAAACATAATATCAATATACCAGATATTTCCAACGTAAGGCATGTGTATTTCTATCATTTAAACATGGATTATCAACCCAAAATTTTATCTAATTATCAAGAACCCTAGAATTTTCTTAAACAGGTTTCTAACAAATTTTCTCCAGAATTTCCTTCTGATAATCATCAAAATTTCGTGGTTAAATTCCTCTACATGGCAAGGGTTTCCAGAATCATCATATAAACCAATACTACATGGGTTTTCCTATCACAAATTGGGTTTTCTTCCATATATATCATCCCTAATCATTCCTAAACTAATATGAAAATTGCACCAACGAAATAAGCAAGATAAACACTTGCCTGGGATTTTTGACGTTCTGATTTGCAGATGTTTTTGGTGTGGTTGCGTAGCCCGTTGCGCGATCTACGCGTTGGTGGTGGTTGCGGTGCAAACGGGTGAATTTCGGGCCTTGAATTTGCCTTGAGATCTCTCTCCTTTCTCTCCTATGGCCGTCATTTGTGTTTAGAGTTTCTGACCCTAGATGACAATCCAGATATCTGATATACCCCTTTGAATTTTCGTGGGTTTAATTACCCATAAATGTGAAATGTCCAAAATGCCCTCCCGGGGTACCACTTAGGCCTAAAAACGCCCCGAGACCCAAACTAAACCCCCGGGTACACTTTTCTGACTATCTCGACCCTTCCGAACGCGTTGTCTCACTCAAAACGACCATACGAACAACTTATAAAATATTCACTTTTATTTATCAACATTTATTCCCGACGCGACACAGGCGCGTCCCGACTTAAATTTCCATAATTGTCATTCTATTCACTCGTGACATTTAATAGAACCAATATTATCTATTACTTTGCTCATTAGTAATATTCAACAAGTTTCCCATAATTACTAACTCTCGTCACGTTAATAATTATAACATAATTAATTTCTGGATTTTTATTAAATAATTAACTCATATTGAATTTAATAAATCCCCAAATTAATATAGCATAAAAAATACGGGGTATTACATGGATGAAATGGGTCTTTGGGTTTTTGAATTGGGTTATGGAAGGAATGGGTTGAATATGGGTATGGAGGTATGGATCGGGTTCGGTAGGGCTGGGTTTGGAAGGGAGGTGCAAGGATCTCGGGTGGAAATCTGACCGGAGAGGTGGTCGGAGGTTGCCGTTTCGGCCATCGCCGGCGAAGAGAGAGAGGGCTGCCGATGCCGACACCAGAGGGGTTGCGCATTGCCGAGGGTCGTGAAGAGAGGGAGAGAGATCGAGTTCGATTCGAGGTCGCCAGAGTGACTTCAGGCATTGGAGGCGGGTTGCTGTCGGGGGGTTCACGGACCGGAGAGAGGTGAGGAGGTTGGAGGTCCGGCGAGCAGGTGGAATGCCGGCGGGTTGGGAGTTTTGTATATGGGTCTTGGGTTATGGGTTGCAGGTTAAAGGGTAGTGATGGATTTTGGGTATATGACTGGATTTTATGGGTGAAGAGGATCTAAGGGTGTGTGGAATTGGAACTTTTGGTGGGTGATAATGGAGGAGAGAGGATACAGAAAGAGATGGGGGAGTGAGGTTGAAGATGGGGATAGAGAGATGATAGGATGTGGTGAGGTGTAGGTTAGGATGGGTGAGGGTAGTTTTAGGGTGTGTTTGGTAGTGTGTGGGTGAGTTGGGTTATGGGTTATGTGTGTGTGTAGTTTGTGACCCTAAATAAAAACTAAGACTCAAAATAAAATTAATAAAACTAAAACTAAAAAATAAAATCTAACTAAAAATAAAACAAACCAAAAACAATAAGAAAAAATATTAAAACTTAAAAAATAAAATCCTAAGCTATAAAAAAAACTAAACTAAAAGAAAAGAAATGAAAACATAAAATTAAATGAAAACTAAAGTCCTAAAAAAATATAAAATATAATAAAAAAAAATGAACTCCTAAAACTAATCCTAATAAAATAAGACTAAACTAAAAGCTAATAAAAATCAAAATAAAATAAAATAAAATAATAATAAAAATAAAAATAAAAATAAAAATAAAAATAAAAATAAAATAGAAAAATAGTAAACAAAACCTAGAAAATACTAAATAAATTCTAAAAATAAAAATGACTCAAACTAAAAATATAAAAAATATAAAAAGGGACAAACAAAACACACAGTGGGTTTAGGTAGGTTTAGGCTAGGCTTAGGCTCGGGTAGGGTCAGGATATTGGGTATTTAGATCCGTTTTAACTGCAAATTGCTTGGAAATATAGCTTTTTACACCGCAACTGCAATTAAGCCTCCATGTTGAACAATTAAGCGCATAAGACCCAAATTGTCGAGAATTAGAAACTAAAGTACGTCTATTCGGGGTATAAATTGTACAGTTTTGGGTGCTTATCATACGCCATTATCACAAGTGTTAATTTTACCAAAGACGCTAATAAGTTACTCACACCAACTTCTTAAATGTTTTGACACTTTAACACCTTTTTACACTTGTAGTAATATCTTTCTTAATTGGAAACAATTTTACACCTTTAATTCCTTTTTAATTCCATAAGTGTTAATCCTTTACAATATTACTAAGTTATACACTAACTTTTCCATGTTTACCCATTAACAGTTAATGAGTACTTTTAGCAACATTTTCCCAAAACACACATTTTTTTACTTTCTTTATTCAATAAATCCATTTACACTTAAGACTACTTTTATAAGAAAATACCATCCCTTTCATTTTACATGTAGCCTTACACTTTATCCTTATTACATTTTAACCCCTCTTTCATACACTTTAAAGGCAAGAATTTCAATTTTCTCGTTTCATCTTTAAACACAACAAAACTGTAAGGACATAATTTTATAAATGTCCGGGGTAGAATCTAGGAATTTTTTCTTTATCCTAGATCACAGTATGTCTGTCTGATACCGCTACATTCGGCACGTCTACACGATCATCCATGACGGCCTTGATCTGAATCCATGCATCAACCATCTTCACACGTGCATCATGCTTTATGTGACGTGCTACTCAACTCATTCCCACTACTCCACTTCATGTTATTGGTAAAATGATTTATTGGAGTTGTTCATATTTGCATATATATTTTGGGAATTTTTTCAGAAAATATTTTTCGAAGTCTGATTGATTTTTTAACAAAAGAAAAAAAAATTCTAAGTGTAGAAGCGAACTTGGCTTGGTCGACGAGCTCGTTCAAACGACATCGCTCTATCATTTGAGTGACATAAACATGTCTCGTGATCTCGTTCGAGCGACACATATCCTTCGTTCGAGCGACATGTCTATCTCGTTCGAGCGCCGTCGCCGCCCAGATTTTCGTATAAATATCTGGATGCATTCTACATGTTTTCCAAGTTTTTTTTGCACACGATTTCTATGATTAACAACCCCGAAAATAAACTTCAAGTTTTAAGGTTTTATACCTTTTTTATTCACAAAGCCATTCCCATATATATGTGTGAATCTTTAAACCTTCAAGAGGATCGTTTTTACTCATCTGGAGTATCTTGTGGAGAAGTCGTCTCTTTTCTTCGTTATTTCCCTCATGGAAAGGGAAAATTCTAGCCGACGACATCGGAACCGACACCTGCGAGCATTTCGTATATCACTCTTGTTTTCATTGTAATCCGTGTAAACCTTTCTTTTACAAATTATAGTGAAAATAAAAGGTTTTGCCCCTTTGGGGGATTTTTCCTCATTTGTGTATTTGAATATTCTTGCATGATCATATTGTCTTAAATCACACCTAGATGCATGTTTTAGGATTTAATTGAAAAAACTGAGTTTAATTAAATAATTCCTTTGTTTGGACGCACGCGCACTCTTCAAATTGGTATCAGAGTTGGTTATGCTAATTTATCGCGTATTCTTAATTTTTTGCAAATTTTTTCTAAAGATATCAATTTTTAAAAAATTTACTTTTGAAAAAGGGCGTGTTCAAAATGGAGAAATTATATAATAAAATGCCAATTTTTGATGGGACAGATTATGCTTACTGGAAAGCCCGTATGAAATCTACTTTAAAAGCCATTGATGAAAGAGCCTGGATTTTGGTTGAAAGAGGGTGGACACCTCCTTCCATCACTATTGATAACGTGACTAATTTAAAATATGTGACTGCATGGACTGAAGAAGAATTTAAATGATCATCTTTTAACTCTAAGGGTATAAGTGCTATTTCTGGATCCGTCACACCTGACAAGTTTCGGTGGATAATGACGTGTACCACGTCAAAAGAGGCATGTGATGTTTTACAACTTACCCATGAAGGAACTAATGTCGTGAAAGAATCAAAATTGCAAAACTTAACAACTCAATTTGAAACTATCACCATGCTTGAGTCTGAATGTTTTAATGAATTCTATGCTAGACTATCTGATATTGTAAACACTAGCTTTAATCTTGGTGAACACATTCCTAATGCTAGAGTTGTTAAAAAGATTCTAAGATCATTGCCTAAGCGTTTTATCCCTAAAGTTACTGTGCTAAGTTCTATGGGTAATTTAAACACGCTTAAATTAGAGGAATTGGTTGGAGACTTACAAACCTTTGAAATTGACATGTTTCCCAAGTATGTTAAACCAAAAAATAAGGGAATTGCACTTAATGCACAAGATAGGAAGAGTGAGGGGTCGGAAAGAAAGAGAGTAGAGTCATCTAAAAAAAGGGAGAAAGAAATGTCAGATTCTGAGTGTGACCTTGATTTAGATGATTTGACTTTGTTTGCAAAAAAATTCAAGAAAAATGGAAATTTCAAAGATAAAAAGAATTTTGAGAAAAATATGTTTGAGAAGAAAAATGAAAAAGATTTTAAAGATCCTAAGAAAGATAGTGAGAGATGTTATGAGTGCGACGGTAAGGTTCATAGAGATTTTGAGTGTGCTACCAGGCTGAACAGACTTGCAAAAAAAAGGGCAAAGCTGGCCTTAATGCTACCCTTAGTGACGACAGTGAGGTCGAGTCGGTGGACTCTGGAGATGAGTCACCGCATGAGTGTAACTTCACCGCATTCATGGCTAGTCATGTGAGTAACTCCAGTGCTTCTCACGACGATGAGGATACTACTTCATAGGGACACCTCGACAGTGAGAACGAAGTGAGTGAGGGGGCGGATGATGCAAGTGAGAGCGAGTGTGATCTTTAACGCGCCTACGCTGAGTTATATTCTGAGTCATTTAAAACCAAAAAGCATAAAAAAGCGTTAGTTCTTAGGATCATCGCTTTAGAGAAAGATTTAGGAGAAGCGAGAGAGAGAGAGTCCTCCACCTACACTACCTTGAGAGAGATAGAGTATGCTTGTTTTGAGAGAGAAAGTCAGTTTAGAGTAAGAGAGAGACAACTTGGAGAGAGAGAGAGTTGTTCTGAGACTAAAAAAGGGAGAGAAGAAAAACTTGAGAAGATAATATGTTTTGAGTGCAAGGGGAAAGGGCACAAGGCATTTGAGTGTCCCACTAGACTTAGGAGAGAGGTCAATAAAGTTGCCATTCCCGCTACCCTATGTGATAATGAGGATGAAAATGGTGATGAAAGTGTGATCCTGAAAGCTTTTAAAAAGTTTTTTATCGAGACCATGGAAACAAAAAGGTCAAATAAGATCCTAGGTCTTAGGATTTATGAGTTGAAGGAAGAGAATGATGAGATAAAAAATGAAAAATGTGACTTGACCAACACGGTGTCTAATCTGATGACACGTGTATCCCATCTCGAGGATGATCTCGAACAAGCACGGGAGGTCCAAGTCTCATTAGAGAACGCATCTGAGAAGGTTGATAAGATGGTTCCCTATCCCGTTTTGAATTATGGTAAGTATGTTGAAAAAGGTCATGATGGTGCATTCACTACTTTTAATGCGCCCGAGCCTATCTCCACTTTGGTGAGTGAGTCTCATGGGTGTCCGTCTAGGAAAGCTCATCCCAAAATTCTTGATAAAGTAATTCCTAAACCGATTTATGTTTGCTCCCACTACAAGAAGCGAGGACACCTTAGGGAGTTTTGTTCTAAGTTGGGGTTTGTGCCATATCATACCACTTCACATGGTCACGCACATGCACCCACTCATGATACTTTGCTTCCACGTAATGATAGAGAGTTTGCTCATATTCGCGAGCAAGTGAAATTTCTAGTCAAGTCTACACATGATCTAATGGAGTTAGTTCAAAAGATGTCACCACGTTTGGAAAACTCCACCGTTCTTCCCGGTTGAGGTCTTGATATGTTTGCTAGCATAGGGTGTTTTACATGATGTCCCTTTTGCCTATTGCTAACATGTATCATTAGTTTTATTATTTTTTTTGCTTTTTTTATTTTTATTTTTTGAAAAAACCAAAAGGATTTTCTTTTTATAAAATTTTTTAGAAAAGCACAATAAGATTTTTGTATTTTGTTTGCACTTTGTTTTTTGGATAAGCATTTAAGATAACCGAGTCACATATTTCACTTCCACTTATCCATCTGACTGTTTGATAGTGATTTGAGATGCTACATCATTTCATCCATGTGTTTTATATTATTTGGAGCCTTTGAGATGTGATTAGTGATATCTTTCTACATGTTTATCTCCTATCTCCTTTATTGCAGACACGCACGGATTTATTTGATTATTGTACTTGTCTATCACATGTTGGCTTGAGTGTTTCCATCTCAATTATGTCTATACAATAAACCATATGCGATAAAACTTGACAAGATTGGAATGCATGTAAAAAAACCGTTTGGTGAGATTGTGTGGTATTTTTAAACGGGGAAGGGCTGCGAAAGGTTCACTTTTGTCCTTTGCGAATACTAAACCACCGTTAAATAGGACCTAAAAAATTGAGGAATTTTATTATCCAGGGATCAAAGTGGTTAAAAGATCTCGAAAAATATTTAAACCCAATAAAAAGCAATGCATGCCAAATATGGGCCATTAGGTTTCACCATCAATTATCCAAAGTTTGAGAATTTAGATCACCTCTATTCAAAATATAAATCTGAGGGAGTTTGGTTGGAGAATTTAAATGATTTTACACTTCCTTGAGAGTCCTGAAAAAGCATTAAATAGTTTTGGACATTATTGGTGTGAAAATCACTTTGAGCTTTGATTTGTTGATTTGATTAAGTCAATGCCTCATACTTTCATCTTTTTACACCTAAGGAAGATGTTGAGTTCATTCGATAGGAGTATCTGATATTCATCATGCACATATATCATGTTTGTATGCATTGATTTTCCTATCGAATTTGATCACACCCCTACATTTTTGCTATCGCCGACTTGGTTGTTTCTGTGTTTGTTCATGGTGTGCTTCTTTTTTGTAAATTTTGTGTGGGAAATTTTGAAAATTTCAAAAATAGAAAGTTTATTACCTTGTGACACTCTCCATTTGCATTTATTTATGCTTCTCATATCTGTCTATTTGGGGACATCATAAAAAGGGGGAGAATGAATTATGGGGGAGATTTTTGTTGATTTATCAATGATTTGCTTAAGATTAATTGATCTTTGATTTTTGTAAATCATTATATTTCAATCTGTTACGCATCACGTGTATTTGCTTTATCTCATGTTTGTAGGTAAAAATTGATCATTATTGGATTGCCCACCCTAATGAGATAAGCTTTGAGAATTTCTGAAGAGCTGAAGATTTGAAGATGTTGAAGTTTGATTGACGACATGTCAGCTAGTATTCTCTTTTTGAGGGTTTAATGGGAATATTATCTTGTATGTCATTTGCTTTATGGATGTTACATAATTCAGATTTTTTATGTATGTACCGTCATAGACATAGGGGGAGATTTGTAAGGACATAATTTTATAAATATCTGGGGTAGAATCAAGGAATTTTTTGTTTATCCTAGATCACAGTATGTATGTTTGATACCGCTACATTCGTCACGTCTACACGATCATCCACGACGGCCTTGATCCGAATCCATGCATCAACCATCTTCGCATGTGAATCATGCTTTATGCGACGTGCTGCTCAACTCATTCCCACTACTTAACTTCGCGTTATTGGTAAAATGATTTACTGGAGTTGTTTATATTTGCATATATATTTTGGGAATTTTTTCAGAAAATATTTTTCGAAGTCTGATTGAATTTTTAACAAAAGCAGAAATTTTTGTAAGTGTAGAAGCGGACTTGCCTCGGTCGACAAGCTCGTTCAAACGACATCGCTCTGTCGTTCGAGCGACATAAGCATGTCACATGATCTCGTTCGAGCGACACCTGTCCTTCGTTCGAGCGACATGTCTATCTCGTTCGAGCGGCATGTCTATCTCATTCGAGCGATTAACAAGTATTTTTGGCACCTGTCATTCGAGCGACGCCGTCGCCTCGATTTTCCAAGTATTTTTGGCACATGATTTATGCGATTAACAGTCTCGAAAACAGACTTCAAGTTTTAAGGTTTTATACTTTTTTGATTCACAAAACCATTCCCATATGTGTGTGGGAATCGTTAAACCTTCAAGAGGCTCATTTTTACTCATCTAGAGTATCTTGTGGAGAAGCCGTCTCTCTTCTTCATTTCTACCCTCCTGGAAAGGGAAAATTTCAGCCGACAACATCGGAACCGACACTTGTGGGTATTTTGTATGTCACTCTTTTTTTCATTGTAATCCGCGCAAACCGTTCTTTTACAAATTATAGTGAAAATAAAAGGTTTTGCCCCTTTAGGGGATTTTTCCTCATTTGTGTGTTTGAATGTTCTTGCATGATCATATTGTCTTCAATCACACCTAGATGTATGATTTAGGATTTAATTGAAAAAAATGAGTTTAATTAAATAATTCCTTTGTTTGGACGCACACGCACTCTTCAAAAACCTTCTCTAAACTTGTTTATACATTTAATATCAAAATACTACAAGTTTATATACATGAGAAGATGGATTTTAATCCCAAAAATCATACTACACGGTTTAAACACATTTTTCATTCTAGAGTTTCATAACACTTGCAAAAATTACTTTTTCAAGACATAAAAGACATTTAATTTCTTCAAACTCAACAAATATCTTCTTTTTTCGTAAAATCATCCTTTTTGCAAGAACATCATTTCATCACTGCTTACCAAAATATTTCCTTATCTTCAAACATTTTATATCATAAAATGTTTTCATCAATTTTTTTAGTTGCTTTGATACTCCTTTTTAGTTACATTTAATAACATGTGAAAAACATAATTTTTAAGTTGGGAAATTATGATAAATCCGGATTTTGGAAATATATGAATGATAGGAAATGAATCTAATGAAGATTTTAGAATGAATTTGACATAAATTTATTAAGAAAGATAAGTTATTGAATGAGTTAATAAGAAGATACAAAATCCTAAAACTAGGGTTTATTATCATGTTGATTCTTGATTAAATTTGTCGCTGAGTTATTGGAGATTGTTTTTGGGATAGTTTTTATGAAGGAAACTATTGGAATACACTTGGGTGTGAATTAGGGTTCATTGATGGAAGTTTGATTGAGGTTTGAACCACTATGAATGAGGTTTGGGGTGAAAACCCATCAAAAGTTTGTTGTGGCAGCCTAGGAAATCGAACGAATTCGTTAGGGGGAGCGAACCGATTCAATTATGTTGGCCTGCCACTTTTGTTTCGTGTTGATTTTTCGAGCCATTTGAGGATTGTTCGTGGGATCTTGGGTCCGGGGATGAGTTCAAGTTTTTATGAATTTAGTGTGAAGGTTAAGAATTATCGTAAACTAACCGGGGATGGGTTCCACATGAGGGAATGGCGTGAATAAGTGAGTAGATGTTCATAGGTGGATATCAGGAAAATGAGTTAGGATTTCGGGATGGTTAGGCAAGTGCTTGGTGTTATTCGCATGTTTCCCAGAAGTATATAATCAGTGAGCTAAATTATAAGTGAGGGAATACTTAGATAAAATATCGACAAGTCGAATTAGACTATGGGATTCAGTAGGCTAGTACTACGAGAGATGTTCTGTATGTTTTATATATATATATATATATATATGTACATATCGAGTGTGACTAACGTATATATGTCCATGTGTGATAGACTTTATGCGAACATAGCTACTCTAATATGCTATCGGTGGAAGTTGCGCGTAGTGGGTGATCCACCCTGGTGTTGACCAACAGGTGTTGGATTGTTTTCCCCATGTCGTATTACTGTTGTATGACCATTATCCATGCATAAGGATAGGTATTGGTTTTGAGTTCAATTGGGTGTGATATAGTATGGTTATGACCCATGGATGTATGTGGATGACAGCCTCCGTTACGTGTTTACGTTTGGAATCTATGGTGAGATTCCGACGCAGTGGCCCAAGAGTGGTACGTTATGTACATAGTGCATGATAGCATACTAGGGATGCATTCGTGAGGTCTCGCTTGGGGATGCCATGTAGATACGTATAAAGAGTTATATATGTATATGTGCGTAAATGGTTGTGTGATTATCCAGTTATAATTTATGTGTTAGCTATGTAATACATAGTATGTGGTATTGTATGGGCAGTACAAATGGACTAGATTTTTAGCAGATTAAGTATGTTAAGGATGGTTAAACTAGTCAGGCGGGGTAGCATAATTAGGTGAATAAAATATATACGTTAGGTGCGTACTGTAGATGAGAGGTGCGGATAATCTCATGTGAGTGCAGCAATAAATTAACAAGAATATTTCATATTGCATTATTATTATTATTATTATTATTATTATTATTATTATTATTATTATTATTATTATTGCATTTAAATACTTGCAAATGTTTTTCAAATGTTTTGGGTACTGACCCGTATCCAAAATATTTTCAAAACCTTTTAAGTGCTCAGCCACAAGTTCACCAATTATAGCCATTCCATTCCAGTCAAATGACGCTTCAACAGTTGTGGATGCATGCAGGGCTTGATTGGAACCTTCACTTCGTTTTCTCTAGATAAGACTCTATGTCAGTATTTCTTATGTTGCCCTCAGTTGAATAGTTTTCTTTTCATACATTACTTACATTTCTCAATTTAGCATTTGGATTATTGTATTTAGTATAACGAGGATTTATTCAGTTTATTTATTTATGATATCAATATTCCTTGCATTTCAGTCACTGTGGATGTTTGTGTATGTATATTGTTGAATGGTTCAATTATGAATGTTAATAAAATTAAAATTGACACCAGACTTAGTTGGTTATTGATTTAATCAAATGTGTTTTTGACAATGAAGCTAAGAATGAAATCAGATATGATTTTCGTTTAATTTAATGAAGGCTTGATCAACCGGTATTAAACTAAGCGGAGTGTCACAGATGGTATCAAAACATCTGGTTCTAGTATCTTTAGGAACTGTGCGACTTCATTAGGTTTCTAGAGTAGCGTTCTTTGATATAGAGCCCTATTGCATTCTTATTTGAGCATTTACATTTTTCTGCTATACTGTTATATTTTATTTATGATTTCATACAAGTTCGGTTTGGTTTAAGATGACAACCAGGAGAGGGCGATCAACTTGAGTCACTAGGAGGGCTGAAGGAGGGGAGGCTTAGCTAGAGCCGCGGGCCACTTCGGGGACGGTGGTAGCTGTAGAGGTTTCCACCATTATTTTATAGGTGATTAACGTCGCGATGACTATCAAGATGCAATAATTTCCCCAAGCGTAGCAACAGTAGCTAGTGGAACCAGTCGTTAAGGCCCACCCAGTTCCATTTGTGTGGGAGAGAGTCAGAGAGGACTTTCAGAAGGGTCATCTGTCGGAGTTTTAGGGGAGTGCGGATGTGATTGCCTCTAGCCAAAGAAAGAAAGATATTAAGAGGCATCTACGCATGGTTGAGTGCAGTGACACTCAAAAGCATATATTGACTACCTTTAAGCTAGTAGGCACACCTTTGCAGTGGTGAGAGTCAGTCACCACTTCAGGGGAGAGAGAGACCATGACCATTCAAGAGTTTTGGGTGCGGTTTGATCGCAAGTTCTTCCCATTATCCATTTAGACTGAGATGAGGAGGAAGTTTCTAGATCTAGAATAGGAGGGTCGGACAATGGCCGAGTACATGGAGGAATTCACCCACCTAGAAAACATTATGCCAGACAAGGTGGATACTTATGAAAATAAGGTGTTGAGGTTTATGAATGGGATTACTTGGAGGATTCGACAACATCTGTCGGGTAATCCATAATTAAGGACTTATGCTGATGACATAAATGCCACAATTTTACACTGTCAGTATTATTGCTTCCACTTGAAGGGAACAAAGAGAGTTGGGGAGTCTAGCCAGCAGGGCAAGTTTAGAGGTAGCAGCGCCAGTGCGACACCACAGTAATAAGGTAAGATAGATGGGCGGGATTCCTAACTGGGGGATCCGGAAAAGAGGTTTAGATTACGAGGGTTTTGACTCGAATACAGTGCGTTCAAATGGGGCCATTATGGCCAACAACGTGTTTCTTAGGGTCAATAGGGTCAATGGAATAATGAGGGTGGCCACCAAGGCTAGAGACCAGGATAACCTTGATAGGGCCAGTGTGGCTAAAGACAGGGAGACTTTACGGGTAGATGCTTCGTATGTGGAGAGAAGTGCCACATATAGTGAGCTTGCTCGAATCAAGCCAGAGTACAACCAGCACCGACAACAGTTCCAGTAGCCCCATTGCAACAGGGGCAGTAATAGTATGGGCGTGTGTACAACATCCATAAAGTTATAATTTCGAAGGCACCGCCAATCGTAGAGGGTATAGTTCATGTCCACGAGCATATGGATCAGGTCTTATTTGACATAGGTGCATCACATTGATTTATTATCACTAGATTTGCACGAGTGATAGGTTTATTAAATACAACTTATAGTATTATTATGTGCGTTTATCCATCGTTGGGTAACGGGTCCCTCATCGATTCCATTTATAGGGGAGTGAGTGTAGATATAGGGAGACTTTGTTTGGCCGTCGATTTACTTGTATTGAATATAATAGAGTATGATGTTATTCTTGGTATGGATCGATTGGCAGGATATATAGCGATTGTGGACTGTTTTAGTAGGACTATTGTATCCTCCATACCAGGGCAGAAGATATTTTTATTGGCGATGCCTTATCCAAAGGGTGGGTCGAGCACGCATCTATATTATATTGAGTAATATACCTCAAAGGGAGTTATCATCTCGTTATATTTGATCCCCGTAGTGAGGGAATTTTCTAATGTCTTCAGGAGATCTCGGGGTTACCGCCAAGCCGAGAGTTTGAGTTGGTTATTGGTTGGCACTGGAACTAGGCTGATAACACATGCATCTTATCATATAACTTCAGTGGAGATGTAAGAGTTGAAGGATTAAATTCAGCAGTTCTTGGTCCATGGCTTTATTTATAGGAGTACATCATCGTGGGTAGCTCCCATGTTATTTGTAAAGAAGAAGGATGGGTCGCTGAGACTGTGTATTGACTATAAGGAGTTAAACAAGGTCACAATCCGAAATAAATTCCAGTTTCCACGTATCGATGACCTGTTCGACCAACTAAGAGGAGCAACCTACTTCTCAAAGACTGACATGAGGTCGGGGTACCATCAACTACATATCATGGAGTATGACGTTCCTAAGATGGAATTCCTGACGAGGTATAGGTCATACGAGTTCAGGATTTTATAGTCTGGGTTAACCAACCCACCAATTGTATTTATGGATCTTATAACAGAGTGTTAAGAGATTTTTTGGATTAGTTTATCATAGTCTTTGTAGACACTTTGGTTTATTCTCGAACAAAGGTGAGCACACAGAGTACTTGCGTATGATTCTCCAGACTTTACGGGACTACCAGTTGTATGCCAAGTTCGAGAAATACGGATTCTGGTTACGAGAGGTGCAGTTCTTGGGATACATTGTGTCAGACATGGGTATTTTGGTAGACCCAAGTAAGGTAGAGGTAGTGAGGGAGTGGGGTCAGCCGATGACATTGATGGAGGTTCATTGGTTTTTGGGTTTTCCTGGTTACTATCACCATTTCATAAATGGGTTCTCGAAGATCGTGGGTCCATTGATGAATCTGGCTCCCAAGGGAGTGCCATTTGTTTGGGATGATCAATGTCAGTTAACATTTGATGATCTAGAAGAAAAATTGACTTCGACACCAGTGCTCCCAGTGCCTAGGGGAGGATTGGAGTACTTTATTTTTATATTTGCGTCCTTACAAGGACTTGGGGTAGTGATACAACAAAAGGATTGGGCTATAGTATATGATTCTCACAAGCATAAGCCCCATGAGAAGAAATACCCACACATGATTTGGAGCTTGCAGCAGTGGCATGGAGGCACTATCTACTAGGGGAGAAGTTCAGTCTATTCACGGATCACAAGTCACTACAATATTTGTTAACGCATAAGGATCTTAACGTGAGGCAACGCAGGTGGATCTAATTCATGAAAGACTATCAGTTACACATCCAGTATCATCAGGGGAATGCTAAAGTGGTTGCTAATATGTTGAGCCAAGGGCCTATAGGGGAGTTAGTAGAGGTTTAGAAAGAAAAGTAGCGTGAGCTTCGGTAGGAGGAAGCAATGACCAGAACTTGTATGAAGGTTCTGACTATCACACCCGAAATCATCACGAGGGTTATGAAGGCATGGGTAGGGGATCCATTTTATTAGGATAAGATGCACAAATTTTTAGCAAAAGGAGCAGAGTCTTATTTAGTCAGTTTATAGGGAGGCTTGTGCTTCAACGGGAGACTGATAGTCCCAGAGGATGGGGACATATGACATCCAGTGATGATAAAGTCTCATGGGTCACTATTTTTTATACATTTTGGCAATAATAATGGGTCGGGTTAAAGCGAGACATTGATGAGTTTGTCTATAGGTACACCACTTATCACTTGGTGAAGGTAGACCATCAGACACCGACTGAGATTTTGCAGCCATTGGAGATTCTAGTTTGGAAATGAGAGAGCATTTCGATTGGCTTCATCACGAAGATATTGGCGTTGCAGAGGGGTCATGATTCCATCTGGGTCATTATGGATAATCTGACCAGGGTGGCCCATTTCTTTCCAGTTCAGACAAATTATATAATGGGGAAGTATACCCAGCTCTTCATAGCAGAGATAGTGAGATTACATGGGGTGCCGATTAACATTATGTCCGACCGGGACAAGATCTTTGTGTCCCATTTTTTGCATAATTTCCAGGAGGCTTTGGGGACTGAGTTGTGATTGAGTACGACTTATCACTCGCAGACAGATGGACCGACTAAGCTAGTGAATCATATGTTGGAGGATATGTTGAGGATGTACATACTGGATTTTAGGGGAGGTTGGGAGCAGTACCTTCCACTTGTAGAGTTAGCCGATAATAACTCATACTAGTTCACGATAAATATGGCACCTTTTGAGACATTATATAGTAGACCTTGTTGGTCACCCTCTTATTGGTTAGAGGTGGGGGACAACAAGATTATTGGACATAAGATGACTAAGGACACTTTTTTAAATATTGAGTTGATTTTGGGTCGTATACGGATAGTTGAGGACTAAAAGGAGATTTATGTAAATGCAGATCGAAGCACTTAGAGTTTGATGTGGGTTACCGAGTTTTATTACGATATTCTCTAATTAAGGGAGTTATGATGAAAAAGTTGACACTGAGGTATGAGGGGCATTTCTCGATCATTGAGAGGATAGGGGCAATTGCATATAGGCTCACACTACCGGAGCACTTATAGAGGATTCATGATGTGTTCCAAATATCATCATTGTGGAGAAACTGTAACAACCCGAAAAAAATCCAAGTCACTACTATGCAAAAAATTAAACTAAAACCCTTAATAACGTAAGTAGAGCATCTAAATTCTACCAATTGTTCATCTCCAAATAATTACACAACTTTCGTTATACTAAAAATATTAGAAAGCTAAAAAAATATACAGTTGTCTTGCAAAAACTAATTGTATCTCGTGTGTCACCTGAATATCTTCTTCACCGTTAACACCCCAAATCCATCATCACCTGTCACTAAAAAGAAATACGGAGAAATACACAATATGACAAGAATAGATGCTCAATATGATAATGAAAAAAAAATGAAACAATACGAAACTGTATATGAGTCCAATGCAACGCCCAAGCATTTTACCAATTTATTTCTCAATAACACGTCAATAGTTCACCTGGCCTCACCTCACCTCACCTAGGCTTCTTAAAACCTCATTCTGGCTTTTAAAATTTTGGACTTTTGGCGGGTGACCATTCTGAGTGCCATATTAAAATTTCATGGCACCATGTCCAAATATACAAAAATACAATATACCAATCGAATAACACATAGGATTCCAATGCATACCACAAATTCTCAAAAGGAGTATAAATAACTGAGAAACAAGAAAATACCCTCGAGAGATTTAGCGGAGCATGTTGTGTAAACCCCATACCTTAAAATCGTCACTTGAAAACTCATAAAATTCTTCCACAACATACTGATTACTCCGCTGTGTTCCTCTCGCAAAAATAGTAAATACACACCCTTGAATGATCTAGAGAGAACTCGGTTTAGATCTTCAAAACTTGGGTTGAAAGTTGTGTTCAATGGGGATTAGGTTTGTAGATGAGAGAGAATGAAATTATGGGATGCTAATGATTGTTGAGAAGGCTCAAATGTGTTTTAAAAGTCCTAAACCCGTCACTCTATGTTTATAAACCAAAAAGAATTTGAGTCCTAATCAAACAGAAACACTAAAAAAATTATTACGGACCATTGGACCTTTGGAATTGGCTGCAATTTTATTATGTTATAGCACAAGGCAAGACAAAGCTGCACAGAAAAATTCAGCTCGATCGGACGGTCGAAATTTTTTATTTATTTTATTTGCTTCTAGGGTCGGATCCTCCCCTGATTTTTATACAAAAAGTTATAATTTCCAAATTTTATTCCTGATTTAAATTCCACTTCAAAACTTATTTTTATATATAAAACAAACATTTTTACATACCAAAATTAAATAGATTCCAAAAAAAGTTATTTTTCCAAAAATTTTAATTTAACAAAGATTTGTACGGCTAAAAAAATCACGGGGTGTTATAGGTACCTCAATTATGAGTTGGCATATAGTCATATTGTGTTAAAGGAGATAAACTTATAGTCAGATATTACGTATGAGGAGAGTTTTGTTGCCATTTTAGACCATAGCTAGAGAAAGCTTCAGTCGAAGGTGGTACTGTCAGTTCGTATTCAGTGGGGGAATCATAATGCCCATGAATTGACCTTGGAGCATGAGGATAACATACGGGAAAAGTCTCTTTATGCCAGGTATGTTCGAATTTCAGGAATGAAATTCCATTGTTAGGGGGAAGTATGTAACACCCCGTATTTTTAAAGTATTTTAAATTACACGTGTGCACGTAATTTTCATTTAACAGAAAAGTAAATTGTTTTAGATAAATATTAATTAGCAAATAAAAAGGATTAATTTTTATGTATATCTATATTTACTTGTGTGATAAGTAAATGATAATGTATGTAATTATGTTACGTCGTAAGCGAGTTAAGGCGACGGGTTTATCAGTATTTAATTCGGGATACATGGGTTGAGTCATGTCGAGCATGAGATGAAATTTTATGTTAGGTGACTCAGATGATAGTTTTGAGTGCACCAATGATCCAGAATGGGTCGAAATAGTTCAAATAGGTACTCGGGGGTCATGATTGGGTTCTAGGGCCTTTTTAGACTAAGTGTAAACCATATGAGGGCATACGGGTTATTTTACCTAGTGGAGCTGATCCTATTCCGAGTTTAAAGACTTTAAGGATGATATATAATGAAGGTGGATAGAGGAGGGATGCTATCTATCCACCCAAAACGGCTAGGGTTTATGAGAGAGTGAAAAAAGATAAGAAAAAGTGAGAAAAGAGGATGAAGAAGGGATCTAGGAAGGAAAGCTCTCATCTTCAGGTTGTAGATCAGCACGAAAGGAAGCATTTATAAAGAGAGCCTCAGATTTCATCGTCTTTAAGGCAAGTATTTACTTACTTTGATAATCCTTTGTAGTTAACTTTTTTCATGCAAACCTTGGTGTAGAATAACATGTGAAAAACATAATTTTCGAGTAGGGAAACTATGATAAATACAGGTTTGAAAATATATGAATGATAGGAGATTAATCTAATAAAGATTTCAAAATAAATGTGACGTAAATCTATTAATAAAGATAAGTTCTTGAATGAGTTAAGAAGAAGTGACTAAATCTTGAAACTGGTGTTTATTATCATGTTAATTCTTGATGAAATTTGTAGTTGAGTGATTGGAGATTGTTTTCGGGATAGTTTTGACGTAAAAAAATGTTGCAATGTATTTGGGTATGAATTAGGGTTTACGGATGGAAGTTTAGTGGAGGTTTGAACCATCGTGGATGGAGGTTGGGGTGAAAACCTATCAAAAGTCCGTTCTGGCAGTCCAACAAACTGAACCGATTTGTTAAGAGGAGCAAACCGGTTTGCTAACTGAAGCGGTTCGGTCCTGTCAGTGAACCGGCTCATATATGTTGGCTTACCACTTTTGTTACGTGTTGATTTTTCGGGTCGTTTGAGGACTGGTCATGGAGTTTTGGGTTCAGTGATGATTTTAAATTTATGAGAATTCAGTGTGAGGGTTAGGAACTGTCGTAGACTAACTGGGGATGGATTCCGTATGAGGGAAATACATGAATAAGTGAGTAGATGTTCACGGGTGGAAATTGGGAAATCGAGTTAGAATTTTGGGATGGTTAGGCTAGTGGTTGGTGTTATTAGCATGTTAGCCAAAAGTATATATTCAACGAGTTAAATTATAAGTGAGGGAATACTTAAATAAAAATGGGAAGTCGAATTAGACTATGAAATTCGGTAGGCTAGTACTACGAGAGATGTTTGGTATGTTTGTCGTTATATGTGTGTGTGTGTGTGTATATATATATATATATATATATATATATATATATATATATAGAGAGAGAGAGAGAGAGACTCATGTGCACACTAAGTTTGCACATTATTTTTTTTTAAATAGTAAAATAAAAATTTGAGTCGATTTTTTTTTCATATTTAAACATTTCAAGTCATCTCAAAAAAACTTTTTTTTGTTAATTTTAAAAAATTGGTCAAACTTTTTCTTCTTTTAAGCACTTTAAAAGATGCGAAAGTTTGATCGATTTTTTAAAAATAGCAAAAAGTTTTTTTGAACTGATTTTTTATATGGGTCCGTTGAAATGTTTAAATATAAATAAAAAAATCAACTCAATTTTTTTTAATATTTTAAAAAAATTGGTGTGCGCCAGCACGTGTGCAAACTTAGTTTGCACGGGAGCCTATATATATATATATATATATATATATATATATATATCGAGCGTGACTAGTGTATATACATCCATGTGTGATTAACTATGTGTGAACAAACCTACTCTAATATGCTATCGATGGGCAGTCCACCCTAGAATTGACCAACATGTGTTGGATTATTTTTCCTAGGCCATATTACTGTTGCATGACAATTGTACATGCACAAGGATAAGTCTAGGTTTCTAGTTCAATTGGGTGTGATGTGGTATGGTTATGACCCACATATGTATGCGTATGACCGCCTCCGTTATGTGTTTGCGTTTTAAGTTCGGTGGTGAGATTACGACTTGGTGGCCGAGGAATGGTACGTGATGTACATAGTGCCTGATAGCATACTAGGTATGCATCCGGTAGGTCCCTCTTGGGGATGCTATGTAGATACGTATAAAGAGTGATATATGTATATGTGCTTAAATGGTTGTGTGATTATCAAGTTATAGCTTATGTGTTAGATATGTAATACATAGTATGTGGTATCTTATGGGCGATACATATGGGTAAGATGTTTAGCCAATTAAGCATGTTAATGCCAATTAGACTAGTTAGGTGGGGTAGCGTAACTAGGTGAATAAAATATATACGTTAGGTGCACACTATATATGAGAGGTGAGGATAATATCATGTGAGTGTGACACTAAGTTAACATGAATATTTCATACTGCATTATTAC